>JABRWK010000051.1:0-45240 GCA_013372445.1 Hypothenemus hampei
CCGTTTGGGGCTGTAGTTTGAAAATGGGGCAACTGATTAAAAAATAGAAAAGGACTTTTTTATTCAGAAAAATGTCAGGAATCTGCTCTTAAAATGAAGTCACTGAGTTTTGAAACACCCTGTATAGTAAAGATCGGTATCAAATTTCTAGACTTTTTATGAAAATTTCATCAAGTGACGGATTACATCAAGTGATTACGACACATATATTATTTTTTTTACAGCCGCATAAAGAATCATTTAGATATGGATAAAAAAAAACATAAAAAAGAGCTTTCGACAGTCTTTGATTTGTAGAGTGACATTTTATAGTTGCTTATAAAAAAATGTTCTTAAAATTTGCCGTGTAGAAAAAATATTGTATGCAATGCGCGACTAAAGATGTTTTATGTCATTCGCTCGGATTTTTTTTGCACCTCTCCTTCGGTTCGGCGCAAAACAGCACCAAGCTCATGCTATAAAACATCCCTTTACACATTTATTACATACATTATATACATTATAAAGTTATAGTGTCGCGACTGTAAATAACTATTAACGAAAATAAATTAATAGTAATTTTATTAAATTAGGATTTATTTGTTAGTTAAGGCTTTTAGTTCATTTATCAATGCCCTATGAACATCTAGGTATTCCAATCAAATGGTGCATCTTTGACCAGTCAGAAAACCAATGGTACATTTTTAGTTTATTTTTTTTTAGTTTGTAATTGAAGCAATTGACATTTATTTGAATATTAATTGTTATAATTAAGTAAAAGAATACATATTGACTTGCAATCTACAATAATTTTCTTTCAAAGAAATACAATTTTTGACCACAAAATATTACCTTCGAAAAAGGTGAGGCATCTATCGCGGATTTACCCCATTGTATGGATTTTTGAAGATTGTCCAGGTGTGATCTCAAAGATAAGGTTTTCAATTCGTGTAAGTCGATTTCTTGTATGTTTTTTACTGTCAAATGCTTTAATTAAATTTGTGAACGGAATAAGGACGAAGGGTTTTCGGGAAATATATACAAATTTTTTTTGCTTTAGTTTAATGAAGCCTAGCGCGCCTTCTTAAAAATTCTACAAGAATTAAACCACAGAAAAATTAAGACTAATTGGACGTCTTTGTAAAAATCACCAAGAAAATATTATGAATGTGCCTCTAAAGCACTGCTGAACGACGTCTTTAAAATTTGTTCGTACTTCTTCTTTTCGTCGGAAAATAAATTTAAACGGGTATTTATTTTGTTTTCAATTCAATATTTCCTAGTTTATTTGTCGAAAAACGTCGAAATTTTGCAGAAACCACAAAACTATTGTTATCCAGAAAATAGAACTTGATTTTGCTCGGCAACCTTGCCATCGACATTTCCATTGTTTAATATAATTTATCATCAAAAATCCCAAGGTCAAATATTCTAAATTTGGCACTTAATAAATCATTAATTTTTATGTTTTTATTAATATTTACCAGCTCTTTGCCTCGATCTGTGCGTACGCCACTGCGAAAAGTTAGAGTATGTGCAAAGGGGACGCCGCTCGCCCGCCATCCCGAGTTGCGATCTTTACTATGCGTTATTCAGTCCCAATTCTGGAACGTAACGAATATGAGCGAACGGATGACCGAATTTCCTCAAGTGATCGATCTGAATGTCGGCGGAGTGATTTACACTACAACGTTGAAAACACTAATCAGTCACCCGAACTCGAAATTGTACGGGATCTTCACTGGATCCGAACCAATTGAGCGGGACTCCAAGGGTCGTTTTTTTCTGGATCGAGACGGCGTTTTGTTCAGGTATGTACTTAAACAATGTGTACCTTACTTGGTGCGAAGCGTTGAATTTCAAATTGATTGATATCTATTCCCAGTGGATTAATTTCAGTTATTGGGACTTTAATTGCCGTTGCAAATATTGACCGAGTGTCTATTTGAAACCATTGGCAATATTGATGGACGGAAGTGTCTATTTAATGGTAAATACACGATCACAAAAGAAATTGAATTCAAACATTCGAGTTTCTCTGGATATTTTTTAAAATCGAATGTATTTTTTGAATGCTTTGTCCATTTATTACAACATAACACAGAGGCAATCTAGAATGCCTTGTTGCAGAATTAATATAAATAGCTGTTTTGACCTAATTCCTACCTGGAGAAATATGCTTTTTCCTCCAGAGACTGCACTTAGGTACAGAGATTCGCATAACAGTGTTGAAAAAGTACTGACAATAAAATTACGTAGTGTTAAGGAGATGGGAGAGGTCATGTCATATTTGCATAAGTCAACACTCATTTAGTAGTACTAAATTAGTACTAAGCAACTGTACCAATCGATTGTTGAAGTTGTGTCAGACATCATATTTTTAGGAATAAAATTCATTTGTTTTACATATTAATTTGATTATTTTAATATCCATTTTTCAAATGTCAAACCAAAAACCAGAACAGTTGCATATTCGACATTGCATGTTATTCGAATTTCCACAAGATAATGACGTAACAAAAGCTACAAAAAAAACATTTGTAATGGTTATCTGGCCGCATTAGATGTCCGTAAATGCCAAACATCGTTTAGGACGTCCAATATCTCTCGATAATGAATCCCTGTCAATCGATTGAAGAGTTCTCGGATAACTTGATTGACCATTCGAGTACATTTAAAGCAGATTAACAAACCTAGCACAGAAGGTGTTTGGGTTCCATACAATCTGTCAGAAGAAAACAATGCTAAGTAGTTCAATAATCTATAATTTGTTGTTGCAGTGACATAATGCAGAAACATTTCATAATCGCGTGCTGACTGGAGATGATTAATGGGTTCTTTATGACAATTTTAAACAAAAAAAACAATGGCTCTCTCCGAATCAAACTCTATTAACCGCCCCAAAGGCATGCTTACACCCTAGAAAGGTACTTTTGTGTGTTAAAGCCAGGTCAAATCATAACTGCAGACCTCTATTGTCAACCATTAGGCCGAGTGAATCAAGCTTTGATAGAAAAGCTTTTGTTAACAGAAAAAGCGTCACCCTGCAACATCACAATGCAAGATCAGATTCTGCAAGAAAGACCCTGGATAAAATCCTGGGATTGGGATAAAAAGTGTTATCTTACCTTCCTTGTTTGCCTGATATTGCATCTTCTGACTACCATTTGTTCAAGTCGTTACAACATTTCTTATGTGGAAAAAAACTTCAAAATATGGAAGAAATCGAAAATGGACTTTCCATTTTTCTATCAAAAACCCTCTTCTTTCTATAGATCCGGAATTGATTATTTTCCTATTAGTTATTAGGGAAAAAGATCATCGATAATGATGGTGATTGGATTCATATCTTACAGTTATTGGTTACCATTTGACGAAAAATACGACATTACTTTCCGGTTTCCTTAATAGCATACAGATATATTTTATTGTAACAGGTATTTGAGGGACATTTTGTTCCTACAAAAGATGCTTAATGTCACACAAGACTCGTTACTACTTAGAAAGTCCTATCGACGGTAAATTCACCTGACTCATACAATAGAACGTGAAAGTCTTATCTAAACTTAGTGAAACAATATTGCAGTAACAGACTTTAACTAAGGACATGTCTTCGCGACAAAAGAATAATAACAATTTCAAAAATAATTGAAAATTTCCGCAAACGCACTGAAAAAGAAATTTCATCGTAAACTCTAAATTTTGATGTTCGGCCATAAACACTATCTAGAGATTGGTATCCTCTCCAAAAACTCTTTTTGAAAAACTCAAATTAGAAATTAAACAGTACAAATGGCTATAATTTATTTCTGGTAGAGGTATTTTTCTATTACTTTTTATTGTTCCCTGTATATTTGAAATTTTTATATGCAATTTAAAAGTATTCAGGTCCTAAAATCACAAACAAAGTAATCAACGGGACAACAAGAATGGAATAGAATATGAACGGTATTGACCTCATTCGGATGGAAATGTTAAAAGTAAAGCAACTGGAAAATTCTTTTAAATTTTTTCTGGGTATGTTTCAAGATTTGCTCAGTAGTTTGAGCAACGTATAGATACTAATGAGAAACATTTGGATTGATTAAGGAATAAAAATAAATATTATTTTGATTGAACTCTAAACTATAGCTCGGAAACTCAGAAAAGAAGCAAAAAGTTTCATTCTTCCTCATAGAAACCTAAAAATATTGCACATAATGCCCAGCAAAATGAATATGCTGATTAAGTACTTTTCATGAAGACTATACAGGTCAATCTTTAAAAATTATTCTCCATTCCAAACATTATTTTTTGAACAGTTCTAAATATGAAGGCCGCGTGAAAAGTAATTGAAATAGATGGTACCTCTATTACTTTTCTAAATGTACATGACATGTATATGAAAGAAAGCGCTGACATCATAATTTTTTTTTAAATGGTAAAGGGTGTTATGTGACATTTTGTTTGAAAGGTCTTTTCATTTTCTATACAACGCAAAAGAAAATGAATAAATCACAAGCAATATACTCAATAGTAAATACCAAAATACAGTAAATAAATATCGGCCTTTATGCATTAAACATGTTGTTAAAAAGGTAGACTTAAACATGAGCTACATTCTTTAATGTTATTCTTCAATAGAAAAACAATTTTTTTATTTATACAAAAATGAGTTCTTGATAGATGATAAATATCATGTTCAGATTGCTATGATTTTTTTCTGTCAACAACATATCAATTTAAAATAAAGTACGAACGTTATATGTATAGAGAATTAATAGCCCTTTCAAACAAGGTGTTACATCACCCCTTTTACTATTTAAAAAAATATGATGACAGCGCCTTCTCTGTCATCAATCATACGATATATGTCATGTTCACCTAGAAAAATAGTAGAGAATCCCGTCTGTTTCTAGTTATACTTAGATTCGTTCAAAAAATAAAGTGAGAGGGCAGGAAGGAATTTTTAAAAGTTGCCCTGTATAGTTTTCATGAAAAGTATCTAATCAGCATAATATGATATTTATTTAAAAAGCTTATTTCTATGTATATGTTACCGCTAATATGCGAAAAACGCTATGCATAATAACTAGACATTTTAGGAATTATCGATAATTACTGAACTTTTCAGTTAATATCGATATTAATTAAGCAAATCAGGAATTATGCATAACAACAAAAAGATTCAAGCAATATCGATAATAACGAAATGGTTTNCAAGAGCTATTGTTAGGTCTAAAAAAAATGTTTTTTCTTCCAATTACACTACTTTGACTTAAAACTAATAACTTTTAATCTTTCAAGTGTTACATCACTGTTGTTCCGGATAAAAACTAAGATAAGTTGAAAAGCTATTCTGGCCCTCCGAAAATTTACATGCATCATCAGCTTTAGATGTATTTTTCCCGGATACCGTTGCTCCTAGCGACTTCAATAAGGTACACGTTGTTCAAGCAGAAAATATGAGAGAATAGATTTTTATAGTCGAAAATGGCATACAGAGTAGCACAAAAAAGTTGCAACGGTTTAAAGAGGTCCAAATCGTTGCCGGTGGCGCTCTCTAGAACAAACAACCAAATCGACCACAAATTTGAATGTCTCATTCCAAAAAACCTCCGTATACGGAATCTTATGAAATTCTGTTGAAACAGTTGAACGATATTGAAAAAAACGCGACTTATTTTTTCAACATTGACACCTTATATCTCGGAAATGAGGAACTTTCGGATAAGATGATTTTGGTGAAATCGTCATTAAATGAGTTCTAGATTTCACCCTCTTCGTTTGTCGGTTTAGTTCCTGGACACCCTGTATATCAATTAAACCCAAGTTTTTCATAAAGTTGTTATCAATGGAACATCATTCTCCAGAAATATTTAAAAAAATTTGGCAGTTATTAATATACAAGCAAGCTTTCTGTAGGAAAATTATCGAATGTCCTTTTTGACGAATATCGAGATACGATGTTCTTATTTGCGAGCGTCAATATTCATTTTATTTCTGAATTATGACACATGTCATGTATACTTAGAAAAAGTAGTAAATACCCATCTGATTCATTTAGTTTTTGCATGGCTTCGGTCCCGTTCAAAAAATAAAGTGGATGAAGGGGATTTTTCGAAGTTACCCTGTATACTTAATGATTTTACTTTTTGACAAACTGTCTCAGGACTGTCATCTGAATCAATAAATGAAAATCTTTACATAATGCCATTCGTTTGTAAAAAAAATACAGAGTGTTCCGTTTTGTTTTCGTCAAATTGAAATGGGTGATAAACCTCATCATTTTAAGCAAAAATTCATATGAACATGGATCCGATCTCGATCAGTAGCGGAGTTACAGGGTGTTAAAGTGTAAGAAAAAATTGGGTTTTTATTTTATTGTGCTTGATTTACTGGATATAGAGCTTTCAAATTTTGTATGCATATTAACTAATTGGAGCTGCTTAATATGAGATTAAATTACCTCCAACTACTATACAGAGTATTGCATTTTCTGAGGTCTTGCTCGATAAATATCCTGAGAAGATGTAATTTATGCAATGAACAAAACGGCGGATGTTTCGAACACCTTCTTTGAAAATTTAAAATTAAATTGTTATTTCTAAAATTTTTTTCATTGTTTTTTAATGTGGCAAAAAACTAATATCAAATATCAAAATAGTATGAGTTTCTTGACGTTTATAAATGTTGCTGAATTTATAAATGAATTAATTTCTGAGGAAACGGAACAGAATTCGATAAAAAAAATAAAGAAGACAAAATTTACGTAATAAATTGGAAAACTTGAAAAAATATCAAAATTCACCAGTGGCGTACGGTCAAATTTTTCTTAACGATTTTATGGAGCAAGACCTCAGAAAATGTAATATCCTGTTTAATAGTTGGAGGTAATTTACTCTCGTAATTAGCAGTTCCAGTTACTTAATGTGCATATAAAATTCGAAAGTTTTATATCCAGTAAATCAAGCACAATAAAATAAAACCCAATTTTTTCTTATTCTTAGCACGTTCATATGAACTTTTTTGCTTAAAATGTTGAGATCTATCACCCATTTCAACATAACGGAAACAAAACGGAACTCTCGCATACATATAACCAAAAAGTGGGCGTATGATTATGATAAGTTATCCCTGTATATTATTTGCATGCCAACAATTCTCCATGACCGAAACAAAGCAAGTGTCATGTCTTTGATTTAGTTAAAGAAATTTCAGAGTCATAGTGACGTGATTCAGGTGGTGCGTGAGCGGCTATGTTTACGACAACAGGAAATTTCTGTCAACATTTTTACGAATTTGTTAAACTTAAATTATCACCGACGGACGTTACAACTGTTTTTTTACAAAAAGAAAAGTCACAAAAACATCCTCATCAAAGACCTTTAACTGTATAAACGAAAACTTCATAAAATTAATAACAAAAGGAGAAAAACTGAAAAGTTTCAACTCTTATCATTTTTCAAAGAATTCACGACGCATAAAAAATTGTGTTCCCTTATAATAGACCTTTTCGGTAGCACAAACTCGAGCTATTTATCATAGGTAATAAATGATTATGGGCACGTCATAGAATCAAAAGGCCTCTTCTCGCTTATAAACATAAAATAAATTCGATTTCTTTATGAGAAAATGGGAAAATCATCCTGTAATAATATAATGTAAAGGTTTTCTCCGCGTTAATCCATTTATCCGACACGCGACCTACCTAAAATCGTGCACGATGATTAAACGAAAAAGGGTTGAAAGAATTGGAGCTGTTAAAAAGGCCAAATTACCTCTAACGAAGAAAAATCTAAGTGAAAATCCCCATTTAATTTGTTCCCATTTTATTTACGAGAGCAGTTTTCAGCTAATGCTTTTTTCACATTTAGATATGTTCTGGACTTTTTGCGCGACGGTACCATACTTCTTCCCTATTGCTTCCGAGAGAAAGAAAGACTGAAAAATGAAGCGGAAAAACTCCTTTTACAAGGATTAGTCGATGCGATCGCTAGTGAGAACCGCATCAAACCTCCAGGTATTTTTTCTTAACTTTGAAAAAACTCCGAAACATGTAATTAAAAAGTTTCACCTTTCAGGCGTAATCACGTTGGGTTACCGGGGAAGTTTCCAGTTTGGCAAAGACGGTTTGGCAGACGTGAAATTTCGGAAATTATCCAGAATCCTGGTTAGCGGTCGTGTGGCCCTTTGCCGAGAAGTTTTCGGGGAAACTTTGAATGAGAGTCGAGACCCAGATCATGGACATTCCGAACGTTACACATCCAGATTCTTTTTGAAACATTCCTTTTTGGAACAGGCGTTTGATATGCTTGTGGACCAAGGATTTAAAATGGTTTGCTATTTTTTTTTCGCACTGTTACCAATTTTCTCGAAAATTTTCACATAAAAAAATTGTAAAAAACTAGAAAAAAACCTAAGTGGAACAGAATGCAGACAGTTGCCAATTTAATTCGGAATTTTACGTGATAGGCGACCTCCAATATCCAGACGTTATGTGTATTCACAGCGAGTTGATGCGCTTATTCGCCTTATAGGCGGATTTCCGTACGCGATTTGTTGAGATTATTGAAAATTAACGTAACAAAACTATCTAATATGAAACTGAAGTTTAGAAAAATGTGTTCCAGGGTTAGTTTCCTTAAAGCAAAAAGAAATATGAGTTCATCTTGCAGCTGAGTTTCTAAGTTGCTTTGCGAACAAGAAAATGGAGTATTTTTAAGTACATTTTTTCCTGTAAATTTTGTTTCTTTATTTCTGGGTTAAAGAAATGAAATACGAAGGTCTTTCAGTAAAGACTAGAACCAAATTTAATAGGGTCTTATGTGCTGAGCTACACAACGATAAAAAATAAAAGATATTATTCAACCTCTTTCATTTTGCAAAATGACATTTATTACAAAGGGACAATTGAGATTGACAGTGCCCGAAAATCGAATTAGTGTTGACATATTTCTAAACATCGTACTGAATACAAAAAAAACAAAGATATGCCTTTAAATTCCGTTTTTATCAAAAAAATCACGAACGAAAACATTTTCCAAGATTTAAGCGGCTTTTGGGGAATTATACAGAGTAACCTAAAAAGAATGCCGCATAATTTAACTAAAGATTATTTCCGAAAAAATAAGCCAATTTAAATAAACCTCTTTTAGTCAAAAGTTGATAGTAATGGAGTTACAAAGTCCCAAAGTTGAAAAATAAATCACATTTACTTTAATATATTTCGATTACTTCCAGCCAATTTCACGAAATTTCGTATTCAGCATTTTTTTGGGATGAGCAATTTAAATTTATTGACGATTTAATTGTATATTCCACAGAACGCCGTAAGCAACGGTCAGGACACTTTTAAATTGCTTTTTTATACTGCAGAGTATGTTACTTTGGATCGGAAAAATCATTTTCCTCACATTTTCTGCTTAAAAAAGGGATACCTTATTAACGTCGCTGGAAGCAAGGGTTTCCGAAAAAAACGCATTTAAAGCTGACGATATATGCAAATTATCAGAGCAAATTGAAAGCTATTGTTAGGTCTGCTGGACTTTTTTCCTTTTTCGTTAGTACTGTATTTGGGAAAATGGCGGACATTTTGAGCATTTGCTTACGGACAGTGAATATTAATATTGATTGTATTGTTTGGGCCAATCGAAGTTTCTGTTTTTATTTTAAAAAAAATCTGGAACTATTAAATGCATCGCTTGTGGCGTTCTAAAGGTACAATACAACTAAATCGTTGATAAATTTGAATTTCTCATCCCAAAAAAATCCTGTATACGAAATTTGGTGAAATTAGCTGGAAGTAATCGAAAGATATTAAAGAAAATGTGATTTATCTTTTCAACTTTGTCACCCTGTACCTCCATCATTACCAACTTTTGACTAAAGGAGGTTTATTTAAATTGGCTTATTTGTACGCAAATAATCTTCAGTTAAATTATGCACCACTCTTTTTAGATCACTCTTTATGACAAGATCGGCTTGTTTTCCATGGCACAGAGTTTCCAGAATGTCGGAGTAACTGAAGAAACCATCAATACTGGAGCAGCAATTATTCACACAGATACCTGTTCCCTCAGGCAAAAAAAGACCTGAAAGGATGGCGCTTTCACACAGAATTGAATGCTGTTAAAGCTTTAGAAGCAATTTTGAAGAGACTCTCAAAGAATGGCTTCTGTCATGACTTTGAAAAATGGTAGTATCGCTGGGATAAAGTTATTGCACTACGGGGAAACTACATATACATTTAGAACGTGATAGAAGTGTAGCATAAGGTTTATAAATAAGATTTTGACAGTATTATTTCTAGTCTTTGTTAAAAGGCCCTCGTATCTTTAACAAAATTTATTACAACTCTTAAAATTATTGGGATCTGTTTGTTGCCTATATTGCTATGTAGGTCACGACGGAAAAGGTTTTGTTATATGGATATAGTCTCTGAATTAAAGTCCTAGTGGGATTCTTTCGAAGGTTGCGTCTTCTTCATTGGATCTTACTTCTAGTTGTTGATTATACGAATCATTAATGTTTAATTCATCTTGAATTTTTCACATTGTTGTACTAATATTCGGAGTCTGTGCATCTAATGAACGAGTAACTCAGTAGTGGAATACTGTTACTTATCCTCAGCAGCCTTTCTAATAGATTGCCCATGCTGAAGTTTTACTATATTGGTTAGGTGCCGCTTGTTGGGAAATAATTGGTATTTTCTCACAAAATTTCTTTGTTTTAGGTTTGTGAGTGAGAAACGGTTCATATTAATTGGTTTTCTATGGTTTTTTCTGAAGTTATTACAAAGTTGGTTGACTGAATCATCTTCCTTATTATTTTGACAGTTGTTAATTTGGAAATACTGTTAAGTCTCCAGCAATTTGCAATAATTTGATGTATCCAAACACTTGACATTTGCAACAATTGGACTAGTCTAGAGCATTTATGTTTAACATTAATTTTTCTTTGTAGTACTTACGGCAACTCATAAATCGAGTGGTCTGTACTCTTTGATAATTTCAGAAAAACTTAGGTTGATTATTTTGTTCCAGAAAACTAACGATCATGTTTAGAAAAGAGCCACAAAACTCAAGTCGTTCACTATTGTGTTACAAGGTTCTGGCGTTGGTGTTTCGTAATGGTAAAGGGGTTTTCTTTAGCGATATTTGACTTGAACGTTTGTTAACAACTATCTTTAAAAAGTTATACCTGCCTTTTGTACAAAAAGGTGTAGATAAATACAAAATTAGAAGTGTTTTTCTTCTTAATAACACTCGTAATCATACTGCTTAACTGACTAAAAATATGTTAATCAAACACCTCCCTATTCTCTCTACAATCCTGATTTATCCTAACTAAATACTTTTATTTTAATTAATTTTGTTATTGCTGGATTAGGTTGTTTTTTTTGCAATTTTCTGTTTTTGTTAGTCGACATTTCTGAAAATTTGATGTTTAAATTGGGGATAGCCTATATAAAAACCATTAAACAAAGAATGTAAAATGTATGAGTCAGAATAGGATAAAACAAACAATATTCAGACTTTACGTCGTAAGATTTATTATAAAAAAACGTTAATATGGTAATATGGTATTCGGTTGAACAATTTGAGTATATTTGTTTTTTTCTTGTAGGTTGGAAGCTGTGGCTCGGGAACCGCAGGAGGCACCGCTGATTTGAAACCGGGAGTGGATGCCGAAGAGAATCGATGGAACCATTACAATGAATTTGTCTTCGTACGAGAATAATAATCGATTTCCTTTTGAACAACATACATACCTTTTGTAGATTAATGAAACTGTCTTCAACGAAATTATGATATCATTGCTATATTTAGTGCCACAATTAATAGGGAACCTCAACTTACCAGTTGTTTATTCTTAGATCCGAACTACATCTAATAAATAAAAAACTCCACTTGATTCATACCACATGCGTTTATTCTTGACCATTTAGTAAAAAAAACATGCATAACAAACATTAATAAATATTAGTCAAAACGATAAATATAGAGAGTTTAAAGTTGCAGTCAAGTTCTGCTCCTCAACGAAAAGCTTTTTCTCACACTAGGCGTACTAGACTTAGTGGTACTTGATGTAGTTGGTTTCATGAATCCCATCACGGGTCGCGTTTTAGATTGAGGCGTTGCCACCGAAACACTCCTCTTCACTACATTCTTTGTTGCTGATAACCCATTGTTATCCACTTGTAGGAGTTTAAAGCTTTCTGAACTCTTAGAATTCGAAATTTTATTTTTCGAATTAATTGATGGAGTTCGTTTCAAGGGTGGGATAGTCTTTGGAGCTGGAGTTGCCCTTACGGGTTTCCTTGGAATGGTATTTGAAAGAGGCGATGATCGTGATTTGATGAGAGGTGTGGCGTCGAGACTATGAATTGTGTCCGAGACTTTTGGTTCTGGTAACGGATAGCGACTAGAAATGTATTTTGTTGGAGTGAAACGATCTGTTGTTAAGGATTTTTCAATAATTGGTAATGGCTCCTCAGGTTCCACCTAGATAATGAAACAAAGCACAGTTAAATCTGGATGAAAATTTTTACGGCTGCGCAAGACTACAGTATTTTCTTAAAGCAAAATTGTGTTTTATTTCAGCTCAATTTCGGTACCTTAATACAAACTGGCGATACAAAGTCCCCTAGAAGAGCACCACTAGTACCCACAGAAGGAGGTTGAACAATCTCATCACCATCATTGGTATCCTTCAATATTTTCAAATTCAATTGGTTCTTTGGTTGGACTCGCCTGTACAACAGAACATTATAACCTAAAATGTGTTCCAATAAACATTTACTTACACTTGTCTTCTGGTGCGTCTTGCAGGCGAAAACCTATTAAAATCTCCGATAGTCTCAAAGTTCTCCTGCTCACTCTCTGCTGCTTTATTTAAAATCCTCTTGCACGGACTAGGTTTTAGCGGTTCCCTCTTCTCGGTTGGCGAGATAAAACTTTTTCGAGCCATAGGGGGCGTTTGCACGTTGTCTTGATCAATTTCAATTTTATTATTCAGCGGCTCACGTTTTCCACTCTCTGTTTCAGTAATGGGTTTTCTGAGATATAACGTCAGCTTGTCGGTTTCCACATTGCGACCCAATGATCCGATCAACTCCTTGCGATCATTTGTCTCCAATATGGGCTGTAAAATATCGATTTTTCCGTTTTCTCCGCCGTAACTTCTATGAGAGTTTCTTATTTCCTCGCTGCTATTTGGCACGTTTAAAGTCGATTTTCTCCAAGCCGATTTGTCTTTTACTTGATCCGATTTGGGGGCGCCACTCTCGGATATTATGGAACTCTTTAGCCGCAGGTCTTCTTCTGGAGCTGAACATGAACCTTTTACCTCTACAACTGGCGAGGGTGTCGCAGTTCTGTCACGTTCGAATAGAAAATCGGTTGTAAAAAGTCCTGGCCGTTTAGCTTTTCTAGCCCAAGAACGGTCTAAAATTAAAATTATTTTAAAGATTGTTCATTTTTATTCCATATCAACATACCTAGGCTTCCCCAAGATTTCCGTTCTCTGTTACTGCAATCGCTTGAATTTCTTAAAAAGTCCATAAGATTCCCTTGGTCGTCCAACATGCCTTTACTTCTTCGTCTTCTTAAACTACCATTTGGAGAGGATTCTGGAGATTCTTTGTCTTTCTCCAACCCGTTAGAATTAAATGAACTAAGCCTATGTCTGGGCAAGAGGGGAGAACTAATAGTGTAGAATTCGTCCTCAGACGTGCCACTGTCCGCTCCCCCGGGCTTGTAAGTCTTGGAAATTTGGAGGTCGATGAATGGATCATCGGAAGCGTTAATATTTTCCACTAAAATGAATGTTAATTTAACGTTTAATCGAAATATAAATTCATTTACTTTGTCGTCGTTTCGCAGCAAGTAATTCTTCCCTTTGTCGTTTCCTGGCATTCGCTTGCTCTTCCTGCAATTTTCTTCGTTCATTTTCAATGACGGCTTGTTTGAATTTGCAAGTGAACGAATGAAAAATCCTAAAACACTCCTCCATTTTAAATGAGGCGTGGTCCTCACAAAAGAACTCTGCTAATTGCATGCGCACCGTGTCCAATCTAACTAAATCTTGCTGTAGATTCGCCATGTCGTTATCCGCCATCTAGATTTAAATCCTTAATAATTCACTGAATACTGTTTTATGTAAATATTTACCATTAAAAAGTCACTCATTTGAGCCTTAATTTCCTGTTCAGTGTCAGGAAGTTCGATTTGCCTTTTGATTTTCCTAATCCGTTCTTCTAGAACGGTAATTTCGTTTTTAAGCTGTTCAACTGTTGTTCTAAAAGGAATTATTGGAAAATTTTGGGTATTTTATTTGAATGTTATCAAACTCACTTGGCTGCTTCTTCCAAAATGCCAATGTTCTCAGTGAAAGTCAATAAGATGTTGCCTCGTTTTTCGGCTTGCTGGAATTGAAAAATTACTTTTTCGCTTCTTGAAGGAGTAAAGTGTGTAAGTTTGCACGAGGTGGGGTACAAACAATCACCTTCAGAGACGGGAGAAGACAAGGGAACTGACAGAACACTTGAATTCCATCTAGAATTAGTACATGCAAGGAACCCTAACTAATGAAGTTATTAGAAAAGCATGTAAGCCAAAGTCGGTCCATTTATCAAGCAAAAAGTAACTTGATGAAACAATATTAGCAATGCACGTAAAACTGGACGTTTTGGTGGTCTTGATAGTGCTGAAATTTAGGATAATGTCATATCTTAGAATAATTTTGAAAGCTTTCTATAAAATCAAATCCTACTGCATATATTAGGATACTACTGACAACCCATGCACTATTCAATGTAGGTATCTATATTTTTTAATAAATTGGTTCTCTCTATACAATTAAGAACCAAGTCGTATAATGTCGGTTTCTTGTTGCATATATGGATCCAATTGTTACTTACTGCGGCTACAAAATGTATTAAATTCATATTCGGCTTGTTTGCTCTAATGTCCATGATCTTCTGTAAAGAGGCCAATTTGACTCCAGCAGCATTTCCCGCATAACCGCCCTTGTAACATTAAAATTTAATAACAAGTTCTATTGTAGGTTGCATCAAAACTTACAGCATTCAGAAAATTCCCTGCTATTAGGATCATGTAGAGGACTTCTTGGAGCGCTTTGTTCGTCATTAGTTCTGGAAATCATTCTCATATACATATAGTAACACATTTAAATGGAATAAAATTTACCTTGAGCGGCCATAATCATTGATCTGATGCTGGGCTTGACGTAGTTCATATTCGATTCGAACTCTTCTTTTAAAAGCATACTTTCCACTCGCAATTTATAGCTGGAGAGAGTTCAAATTATTACTTATATTTGTTAATAAAATAAGGAAAATTTACTTCGACAAATTGGTGAGTTGGATTAAGAACTTTTCGGCGTTGCCGAGTTTCCTCGTATCACCATTAAAAGATTTTAGCATATCGAGTTCATCGACTTCAGGTAGGATTTTCAGCAGTCCTTTCAACTTTTCTATGCCGATTTTTTCATGTTCACCATTTTTTGATCTGTTTGACGATGTCCTCGTTCGAACTGGAATAGAAATTTGAATGGGAACAATGCCAAAAATTAACTTTTTGACAGCCAAAAACGTGTAAGTTGTGATTACAATTTGTAAGTTGATTAGTAAAAACCAATCTGAACAGGTTAGGTCACATTAAAACTTGTTGTTAAATTCAACATTCAATTTACCTTCGGAACTGTTTAAGAAAAATATTCACGTTTAGGCTTCGTTTGCCGTCAAGCAGCGCGATCTAGAAGAAACAACAAACGAGTTAAAGAGGTTTCCATCAAACGATTTATTGGCTGCCCCAGGATTTTGCACTTTGACCTTTGAATTTGTCTCTTACCTCTTGGCACTCCTTTCTAGGTTTCTTCACTGATCGATTTTCTTGACATTCACTGGAACTACCATCAGCCCCGACCGGCCCTTGTTGGCAAAACAGCCCTTCCATTTCGGACCAATCAATGTCGGCCAGAGGTGAATTTTGATGTCGTACAGCAACTTGTGTCCAAATATTATTCGTTCCTACCACCTTAAACAGAAACAAATTATTTGTTTTCATAATAATGGACATTCGAACCTTATTGCTTGGAATCTTATTCCAGTTCACTGTTTTCATTTTTGACTTAGGTGCCGGAATTTCCTGTTGCGGAAGTCGTTCAATAACTGGTTCCTTGTCAGGAAGAATACCAAGGTTTTTTTCCATAACTTCATTCGGAGGCGGTGGAGGAGGAATGGCAACTAAAGGAGGTGGAGGTGGAGGAACACCTTGAGGAAAGGGTGGTGGTGGCGGCGGTGGTCCAGCAGGTGGTGATAATGCGTTTTGAAGTGACTGTCTTCGTGAACTCAAAGTTTGTTGACAAGTGCAGTTAAGCTTCAATTGGGATTTTGAATTGAGCCTGCTTAATCTGGGTGGTTCCTCTTTTAAACTCGTTGCTTTAGCGACGGCCTTTTCCAAATTGTCCCAGATGAGTTCGTTTAGCGAATCCGTTGGATCGATGTTCAAAATCGATTGCAAGATGTTCACAAACGAAGATAATGCTTGTGGAGTATCGGTAATTTGCTTTAAAATGGCGTAAAATAAATCTATGGGTGAGTTAGAGTCCAGTCCCTTAAATTTCTGGTCAGATTGGTCGCTTTTGTATTGTTCGTTGAACACATCTAATTGGGCTTTTAAATCTGGTTCTGGTTCAGATTTTTTCAATCTATTAATGATATCTAATAACTGACATTCTAAAAAAATAAAAATAATATCGCTACGTATCCAAAGAATAATTGATTGCCACAATTTACCAATAAACTCGTTACGAATGCGAATTCTGTCTAACAAATTCGAAGTGGAAATTATCAAGCAATTGATAAAAGCCACCAGAGCTGTTTGGTAATCAGGAGTTCGAGCTTGTTCCAGTTCTTGAACGATAAAGGCCATTCTATGCTTCTTATTTTTCAATTTCTACAAATAATAAATCAAGATAAAATTAAAAATATATGGTTTTGCTATGAATTGGTCATTAAGGCATGTCAGGAAATACAGAAGAAAGGTAAATAAAATGTCATCTACGAGGTTGGACCAAATACATACAAAAGAAAAGTTGACAAAAATAATTCATTGAAGGCAGATCGAGTTTATAATCAATTACACACAAATATTTCTACCGTCATGATCGTTCTCAAAAAGATGTTCTCTCAGTTCTTCTTTAACTGACCTGAATATGTGATAATCTCAGAAAAATAGATCCGTGCCATATGATGTACACCACAAGTATTTCCTAAAGCCATTATTTCGAGCATTATCTTAAATGACAACCTTTTACTAATTGTCAATTAACGAACAAAATTTTTTCAACGCTCACTTTATTTGTGATCTATCCTCGTATAAATAATCACTTATACCGTAAAATCATAATATTTTAGAACCCAAAAAGCACCTTTAAATGAATATGTTGTTAATAGACCGTTACTTCTATTTTGACTGTAAGGTACTATAAGCTTCCATGACGTAACTCTATTTAACATTTTAGATAAACCATATCAGAATAGAACCATAATTACTTCCTTTCCAACTGGGAAATAAGGAGATGTGACGCATCTTACGGGTTGTGATATTTACAAAAGTACCCATTTGAATAAGTCTGATAAAAAAAGAACTTCATAATTTAAACCCGAAAATCAAAGCAATACATTCAATGTAACAGCAACAAAGTCTTGCAGAAAATCTGATACCACCATATATGCGATCATTAGTTCTGGTGGATCCTCGCATATGACTGAAAGAAGCAACAGTGTTGTTTCAGACGATATGGCGATCACGAATTGGCGGAGATCGTGTGGAAGCTATTTATGCAATCCAATAATATGGTACAACTATTGTCATTGGGAAGTCTCTCAAGACAACGATGCAACTTCAAATAATTTATTTCAACATCGACAGTTTTCTATAGGGTGATACCTCTGAATAAACAGTCGTCACCAAGACGATACACCAATACTATGATCTCTAAAAAAAGCTATTTTTTAGGGAAAATCGAAACGTTGACAAACCAAGCTAATGGCTTTCGTAAAAAACTATATGGTTCTCCAACCAAAATATTTATGGTACACTGGAATAAATGAGTTTTTCATGGAAAGTTCCTAATGGAACTGTTGAGTTGTTCGATTGTAAATATCAGTTAAAATAAACAAAACTAATTTGAAAATGATGTTTGACCTCTCATATAATGATACCTTATAATATTCCAATGTTTCCAAAGTTCGAATACGTCCATCTTCGTTGTGAGCACACAAAGCTGCTAGTAATTCAAACATTTGTTTTTTAACCCGGACAGCAGTCGGTCCGATTGCGTTTAAGGCCGTTGCCAATTTAACAACGTATTCTGGATGGTCCACGATGAAATCCAGACCGTCGCACGCCTGATGCCCGCCGTCTGACACATCCATTTTATCTAACAAATTCATGAAAAGAAATCACCTTTCCTTTCATTTAACAATTCTTATTAGGTTTTATTATAATGACTTACCTAATTTAGGTGGTTAAATTGTTAATAATCATTGGAGTTTACACGATTCGGTACCACATGCACGTTCAAGAGACGATCACCGGGAATCATCTATCTGAATCGCATCGAAACTGTTACAGTCGAATTGGGACGGGTCAAAATAATAGAACGGGATAATTTTCTGCGAATTTTAGTGGCCGGATGGTTCTGTGGTACCGAATTCTTTAGACGGATTCAATGGATTTTAACGCACGACCTCGCGTATGGTTTGTGTAAACTACTGATGTCTAAGTTGCGTCGTCAAACGTCTGTTGGTTGTTTACTTGGAACCAGAGAGGCGGCCTTCGGTCGAGAGAGTACCACCACTTGCGGTGGTACTTTCACTTTTCGCGACACGTTTATTGGCAGAAGGCCCCGAACGCGTAATAGTGTATAGAAAACTATTATATTAGAATTCGGCTGTACGTTTCGAGTAAATGAATGGTATATCGTATGTGAATTTTTACAAAGCTAAAGTACTGCCTTTTTCTAAACTGAACAGAGTATTTCACCAACGACAACCAGTCCTATTAGACATAATCAACAATTTAAAATATTGTTACATGTATGTGATTTTACTTCTCAATAAAAGTATTTTTGTAGAATGTTGAAATTTCTATATACAGGTTGGAGCATTTTAGATATTTTCTAATTTTAAAGATGTGTAGGCAAGTAAACCTTTTCTTGGAATCGCCTGATGAAGTTGAGAGTTTTTTAATTTTGTAAGGCAACGTTTCTTTTTTTTTTAAGCGTAAAAATAACTCTCCATATTTGGTTTACATTACGGAATCAATATTCATAAAACGGCGGTCATAAAATCCAGTGGTTTATTTAAAACCAGATTATATTGTTGATTTTCGCATTTATGTTCCAAATCGACATTCCTTGACGAAATTTTTATGTAAATCACGGAAATATACTTAAAAGCATTTTTTGTCTTACGTTGAGTGATAAAAATCGAAAATAAAAACAAAATATCAATTCCTTTCATTAATTTTAATAAGGATTAATTAAAATCCGGTCCAATTTTCCAATTTGTTTGGAAAACTGGACCGGATTTAAATAAATTTTCTAAACATCTGGTTTAGAAAACACCAAAGTGTATCCACACTTGCCGCAGTAATGGCGGTCCTCCATGGCAGCCATGAAGACTCCAGCGCCGCACTGCTCACCGGGACACTCCCTCCTCAATCTATGGATTTTTCCATTTTCATCAACCTATTAAATAACAGTTTAGCAAAATCGACATTGTTATATTAAATAGATGCATTCCTTACTTTGTAAAACTTTAAAACAGCGAGCTTGACCTTCTTCTTCTTGTGTTTGATCTTCTTTGGAGTACTGTAATTCTTCTTCTTGCGCTTCTTGGCGCCACCTCTCAGTCGAAGCACCAAATGTAAGGTAGATTCCTTTTGAATATTATAATCGGACAAAGTCCGTCCGTCTTCCAGTTGTTTGCCGGCGAAGATCAATCTCTGCTGGTCTGGCGGAATTCCTTCCTTGTCCTGAATTTTTGCCTTTACATTTTCAATAGTGTCCGACGGTTCGACCTCAAGAGTGATGGTCTTGCCCGTTAAGGTCTTTACGAAAATCTGCATTGTGGCGAACTGGAAAATATTATTTGATAAATCCAGTAATAAAATACCAAACAAATTTTAAGGAAGATTAACAATAAAAAAAAATCGAAAATTCATACGACAAAACATTTATTGAACTTAAACTAACAGAACTGCATTAATGCATCCATCATTTTCAGGATTGTTGGTTACTTGGGCGTATTTTCCCCAAACAACTTTGCCGGCTTGCGTCACTAATCCTAACTCTGAAATATTAACTTCGATAACCGTTCCCTTGGTAATGACCCCCAAGCTGGTAAACATAGGGGAACTGGGATTCTTCTTTACACCAATAATTGGCAAACAGAATGTGGCTTTTAATTCTGGATGGGTTACATGGGCTTTCTTGAATCTCAACGCCATAGGCCGAATAAACCTTTCGAATTTCGGCGGTTTCCTGGTAAAACCTTCGCCAACAAAAGTGACTTTGGTTACCATTCGTTTCCAGGCTTTCCTCTTACTTTTTCCAGACTTCACAACTTTCAATACTTCAGCATCGGCTTGAGCTCTTACTTTTGGTATTGGAACATCCCATTTACCGGCTTTCTCTTTTCTCTTTTGTTTTATCATATTTGAAAGGACTTTGGCGCGAGATTTAACATCACGATCCAATAAATATACTGGTACAGCACCCTCGGATACATTTTCAGAGCTGACGGTCTTATTTTCTTCTCTTCGTGTGCCTTGATCTTCTTTTTCATTTGAATCTTTTCATTACGACGCTGTTTGTTAAAGATCTTAGCTTTAATACCGCGCAAGTTGCGTGCAGTCTCTGCCCTCTTGTGAGGCTCACGAGCCTCACGTTTTCGTTTTCTTTCTTCATAATCCAGGCGACGCCCATGCAGCTTACGGTGGCGTTCGATATACTCGTTCTGTGGCATGTTCTAGAGACAAAAAGATTTGAAATTAATGGGGAAACTGAGTAGCACGTCGTTTTTTGGAGATATCAGGATGTTTAAAACGCAAAATGTAAAATAGGTACTCCTTTAAACGTCCAATGCTTGGTCAGTTTGATCCCCTTTACTTAAAACATATTTGTTGTAAGGAGTCATACATACCTGTTTACTTGCACTAATTTAAACTTGTTATTTGTATCACACACACAACAAATAGAGAGTAGTCAAAAACTGCTGTCATATTATTATACATATTTCTATATACGTACTTTTATGAAATAATTTTACATTAGAAGGCAAGCATTAATGAAAACTGAAAAAACAAAATTTTGGATTGATATTTCGATTTACGAAATCAAATGTTACTGGACAAACTGAAATCCCCATTACGTTCAAGAATTCAATATGATTATTAAAAAAAAACACAAAATTATTTCATACCGATGGAAATACTTATTGGACACTTGCAGTAAGGACGTTTTCTTACATACAGGATAATCAAAAAGTTGTAGGCATGACACATGACTTTTCGACACTTTAGGTTAGTAAGTCACGTTTCATATGTAAACACCCTGTATCTCCTAAAACAACTTCTAAATGTTCAATATAGAGAAAACTGGCCCGAAAAATACAGAAAGATGAATAAAAACGAGCATATTCAATGTTAAGCTGACGACATAAACGTGCTAGCTTAACCTAAAAAATGCTGATAACGAAAGAAATTTAAAAATCATGGAAATTATGTTTTCCACATTTCTATTGTTCAAAAGAACATCCTGCACATACCCAGTTATAATTATAACGCAATACAACTCAAAAAATATACATAAAAATACACATAAACTATACTCACATTTTATTCCACCATGAAGAGCTGCAAAAAGAAAGATGTCTCTAGTCAAACGTCAAATGTGTCATTGTCATTTATAAAAATTGAGTGCGTTCCGTAATTAGGTAGTATTCATCATTCTCAATCACCTTATCCATACAAGTTAAAAAAAGACAACACTAAAACTTCAATTCTAGGGTAAATTTATAATTAGCTAAGTTCGCGGATGAATCCTGAACCAGTAAGCGCCATGCTGATTGGTCAAAAACGGTTCAGAACTGTTCGCGAACTACTTTTGACCAATTAGCATGGCGCTTACTAGTTCTGGATTTCATCCGCGAACTTAGCTATTGACACCAACTGTCTTTATGAAATTTTGAAATTTGAAGGAAAATCTAGGTTATGTTTAAAAAGTACAAATATTTTTATTTTTAATAGGCGTATTGTAATTTAATATCGTAACAAATGCGTTTTTAACCACTTTTTAATGGAATTGAATCAAATAAAGAAGCGTACTGGTGTTTGTATGCAAGGTGTCTTCCCGTGCCAGAAATGCGATATTGAATTCTTAAACTTACGAGCTAAAAATAATGGCCTAAAAATTTAAAGTGCTTTAAAAATAGTAAATTGTCTGTGATCAGTATTTTCTAATGCAATCTCTTTATTAATAGTTGATAGTTACGTGTTGAATCGATTAAAAATGCCGTTTAAATTGAAATTGAAAAAGTCTCGTCACTATAGTGTGGTTTCAAAAAGCCTTTTTGTCATTTCTGTTGAGATTTTGGACGGAACAAATGTGGAATGCACTCTGTCTTCGGAGAGCACCGGTCAGGACTGTTTGGACATTGTTTGTCAAAAACTAGGATTAAACCAACTCAAGTTTTTTGGACTACAGTACAGCAGTTGTCACAATGAACATAGCTTATGCTGGCTGGATTTGGATAAACCTATGAAAAGACAATTAGATAAGAATTCTAGGGGGCTTTCGGTATACTTACGTGTAATGTATTACGTTATTTCTGGTGTCAGACTTATTACTGATGAAGTGACTAGGTAACGGAAGTAATTTTAATAAAAAAATACCTCATGTCCTTAATTGCTTTTTTCCAGATACCATTATTTCTTGCAACTGAAACAAGATGTAATTGAAGGAAGAATAGCATGCACACCACAGCAAGCCACCGAATTAGCTAGTTATTGTATGCAAGCCGAATTTGGTAATTTTGACTCCGAAAGACATACGTCTCTTTATCTTAAGGAATTTCAACTATTTCCTAAAGTAGTAGAATTATATCTCTGAAAATAGCACTTTTGAAATTGATTTTTGTTTAGACTTTTACTGATACGGTTTTAATTGAATCACTTACGGAAGCGGCCAGTCGCCAACATGCAGCTTTACATAATTTGCCACAAGGAACCGCTGAAGAATATTATATTTGTGCCTGTCAGAAATTGGAAGGTTATGGAGAGGAGGAATTTCACGTGAAATGTAAAAACGGCAATATTGCTGTTATAGGAATGTCTTTAACTGGAGTCTCAGTTAATTATGGAGAAAAAAATCCTAGACGTTTCAAGTGAGTTGAAGTTATACTGAATTTATTCTTCTATTCAGAAATAATTGGCAATTTCAGGTGGTCTGATATCAGTAATGTTATTAACCATAAAAAGGAATTTATAATTGAAGCAGTTGGAGGTGTGGAAAAAGCTGAGTTTCTCTTTAGTGATCAAGAATGTGCGAAGAATGCTTGGAGATTCTGCGTGTTGCAGCACATGTTTTACCGACAATACGAGCTTAATAATGAAGCGGAGCCTTTTAACAGGGAACTGCCTGAACCTCCAGAGTTCCAACAGGCTTCTGAGGTTAAATTAAACTATATTTTACTCTTATGTGTTTTGCATATCAATTTTAGGACGTACGAGAAATGGAAAGTTGCGAAGATATAACCTCTCAACCCTCCCATCAGTGGGAATCCTCGGTGACAACCTCCCAAAACTTATCCCAAAGGGCTCAATCTACTTCATGCCTAGATTTACACACATCGGCAGATGTGGATAACTTACGTAGCTTGTTACCCTCTTATCGACCGGCTCCCGATTACGAAACAGCTATTCAACAAAAATATCGAAATTCCTCCAGCGCTTTAATACCTACTGATCAGATAAGGAATCACGCAATCGTTTACAGTTCCCAGCCGGAAATCCATCAAAATGATTCATACGCTACTCATTTAAGATACCCGGACATTACTCATAACACTTTCGAGCAAAAGCAACGCTTGTATCCTAATCAGTTTGTCGAGTCTCCATATTTGTTAAACGATAATCGGCAAGTGAATTTCGATGGTGTAGGGATAGTGCATCTGTACAAACAACCTCCACCCTATCCCGCCAATCGTATTGGTTCGAATTCAACTCCAGACCTAGCAGGAATTTCGTATCAACAAACAAAACATCCAAATATGTTCGTGAATAACTTGATAAGCGGCTCAAGCCCAGATTTGGTATCAGGTGACAATCGTTTCGGTTTGAAGCAGTACAATGACATGTACCAGAACTCCTCAGTACACCGATCCCATAGCTATTTGCCTCAGCAGCACAGCACTTATGAAAACATGCCTTCAATATTCAATAATAGTGTGTTAACGCGACCCCAACAAGCTCTTATCGTAGAAAACCCTAACGTAACTAAACATATTAAAAAAGTGTACGACGAGCATGGCAATATAATATATTGCATGCCTGCTAACATGAAACAAATCTTACAAAACAGTAAACTACCGAATCGCGGTTTTGTAGTGATGAGAAATCAAAACGTGCCACAATTAACGAACTCTTCAGAACCAATTTACGAGAACCTACCGCGTACTTGGCAAAATGATTCGCAGGAGATACGTAGTAGGACGCAGAGCATTCATTCGGCGCCGGATGTGAGTCAAGTAATTAATCATTCTTTAGTCAACGCTTTGCAAACTCAGTTTCAAAAGAATAACCCGCTAGGAGAAAATGTTTATGCAAATATTGAAGTGCAAAATGAGTCCTTAATTAAACAGGACACCACTGACAGTCGGGTGTTGCATAGAGCGACGACCCCTGAAGGATCAAGGGCTCATTCTCATGTTGGGACAAGTCAAAAAGAGTCGTTTCGCACGAGTAATGTTGAATTAAGTGCAAATAGTTCGATGAACAGTGGACATTCTTTTAATAAACTTGACGAAAGTGGATCTACAACTAATTCAAGCGTGAATAGTAGTGCTGCAAAAGCTAAGAAAAAGCGATGGGGCTTATTGATGGGCAAGGGCAAGTCGGAGGAAAAAATTAAAGTGCCACATTGAAAGTGGATAAAAAAAAACCGGACAAGAGTCATGGAAAGCATCGTTGGTCTACTGGACAACCCAAGTTTAATCCACTTCCTCCTTCTATTAGCAAGGAAACTATGGTAGGTAAAATCCGTTATTTTCAGTTACCTAAAATAGTCACTCTTTTCTTTTAGTGTCAATTATTGGAAAATAAACTGGCAGACAGTCAATTGTTTTTTGAATTTGACAAAATACCGAAAAAGAAAGACAATGCCGATTTTACCACTGCACTTTTACCGGAAAATGCCCAATTTAATAGGTTTAAGGATGTTCTTCCCTATGACGAAAATCGCCTCAGGCTAACACCTTCGAAAAACAATAAATATGGTTACATAAATGCTTCACATATAACAGTAAGCTTTATAAAACATGTGAGTAAATTTGACACTTGTTATCTCGTTTTAGGCTACAGTAGGTAGCAAACAAAGATTTTACATAGCCTCCCAAGGCCCAACGCGTGCAACATTGCCATATTTTTGGCAATGCGTGTGGGAAGCGGAGATTTACTTGATGGTTCAACTGACGGATCACACGGAAGACTTATCTTATCTCCCAGATGCAGACGATCGTTGTATTAACATTGGAAATGTAAAGTTTAACCTTACTTAAAGTTCTCAAAATTATATTCTATTCTATTTTATAGGACTACCAAGTTTGGTGGGAGTTTAGTCAAAAAACCGGCTATTGTATTACAAGCAAAATAAGACTGTGCCAAGTAATTTCAAGACGCTACCGTACCATGTGGCATCTTCATTATACAGACTGGGGCGACCAAGGATGTCCGAATTCCGTGTCGCATTTTCTAGGTTTCCTTGAGGAAATGCAAAGCGTTTATCAGCATTCAATGACTGAAATTCCTCCCGGGCATAATAAGAATCCACCCACTTTGGTGCATTGTACTGCTGGAGTAGGTAGAACTGGATTAACGATTTTAAGTGACCTTCTCTTGTACACAGTTGATCATAATCAAGTAGGTTTTTGAAGGAAAAATCAAATTGTATAGTAATTTGGAACTTTCTTTCTAGGAAGTTTGTATACCTGGCGTTGTAGGCCTGCTGAGACAACAGAGGCCTCAAATGATTCAAACAATTGCTCAATACCGATTCGTCTATTCGTTGCTGATACACTATTTGAAACAGACAAGACTTATTTAAATTTAGAGGCCATTTATTTTTAATTGTATTTTTTCCTTATAGTTTTCTGCATGTTTGGTTTTCTTAATTCGTATTTAACGGCAATAAACCCGAGATTACTAATTATTATTAACATTAATGATATTTATATGGTTGGCTTTGAAAATTCAACTGGTGTTAACATAAATTATATTTCCTATACTCTGGATAAAACCGCATTTACTTTACGAGAATAAGTATGTAAACTGATCGCGAGTTGCCTATATAACTAGCCTTTTATTTGCAAAAGAATGAATTTGGCATGCACATTTATGAATTTTATTTCAAAAATTGTGAATTTGACCTGCAAATACTAAATTTTCTTTGCAAAAGATGAAATTCAATTAGAAATATGTGAATTTCACTTTCAAATAATCATTTTAACATGCGGAAGAGCGATCTTTTTGTTTACAAATGGATGAGTTTGGCCTATATATGATCAATTTTTTTGCAAGAGTGAATATGTTTATCAAAAATATTTATTTTATTCGCGAAAGAGTGTATTTGATGAGAATGGTGCGATTTTGATTTGCAAAAGTTGAACTTTGAGTGTAAACTCTGAATCAATTAATTCGTTCAATATTATACTGCAGTAATAAATTTATAACATTAATAAAACCAACACAGTTCACTTAAACGCTTCTGTTTATTTTGGAAAAAATAATATACTTATTAATGACTGATACATAGTATCGGCAATCCCTACGACATAGGCAGCTTTATTTTTGAGAAAAGGACATTTCCATAATGAAATTTTATAATTAAGTTATCCGATACAGAAAACGTTACTCTGCTACAATAAAATAATGCAATATCTGTAAAAAGGTTATTAAGAGTTAAGAGCCTTAATTCTATAATATGTATATCTCATTGACAGATCGAAGCTCAACCAAGATTCCCAGATATTTTTACAATGTTTACTCAAAATTATCCTAAATTTCAGACAAATCGTTAAAAATTAAATAAATGAATTCCGTTAAATTACTATTCGTTTCAAAAATAATTCTTTTTGTGTAAATATTTAATACAACATATAGCACATATTTCATTTTCATTTAAAAATTAACTACAACGGAAACGTTTGTACTATTGAGCGGTATAAAACTTAGTACACTCTAGGTATTAACAGGTACGGCACACGGTTGCAATACCTGTCCCAGGTGGGACCGTATTTTTGCTTACAATGTTGATTGTCTCTGTGAGCACGATTTAGCAAAAATAACACACGAAAAATTTGAATCAAAACAGGAGGAGAGCAAGCCACAAATGGTATTAAAGCAAGTTCCGAAATTATGTCTCCCAAATAGTTTGGATGTCTCACACGACTCCAGAGACCTGAAGCTAGAATTTTTTTACCTTGATTGGTCGGAATTGCTTCTAATTCTGAAAAATGCATGAAAATATTTAAATTTTATTTTGCCCTTTTTAACACTTACTGGAAAGAGATGGGCTGTAAGGATTTTTCCTGAATGCATCTTTCAAATTGTTGCTAATCCTAGCAATAAGACGTCCCGTGAGATAAAAGAAGGTAATTATACCCAATTTCCACCAAGCTAATTGTACATTATGTTCTACTATGAATCTGATCAAAAACGAGGTAATTAATGGCGAAATTAAATTGTTAACGCTAAAATTGTAACCAAATCCTGAAAAAAATCACTTTAATATTAAGAAACTTATACAAATATTGAATATTTACCTTCTTGTTGGGTTTCTTTACTAGTTAAACGAGCATGTTCAAAAATTAAACTGTCAAAAATTTGAGTGCATTTAAGAAATGAATATGTCAATAATGTGGGGGAGAGTTTCAATAACACTTTGCCAATTTCCTCATTTTCCACACAACCAATGTTTTGGCAACTTTTATATAAGTAAGCTACGATAATAAGCAACTGAAAATCAAATAAACACAGTACGAAATGTCTATTCAATAAACCTCTACTTACCTCTGTAATAAGCTGAAATTTGTAAACGAAAAATTTCCAATCAATGGTTCGAAATAGTCTTGGATGAATTTCACGACCCATAACGAAATTGTACAATTTATTTTTGTTGATTATGCTAGGGTTCAGAGCGCTGACCGACACGTAATAGCTACGCAAATATGCGTAGCAACTTAAGAGCAATCCAGTTAAAAACACCAATACGTATAGTTGCAACTGATTTTTCAAAATAGCGGTCAATATGGAAATGTTCCAGTATTCCAATGAGATTACCAAGCCAAGGGCTAAAATAGCGCCAAATAGTCCATTTGCAACGTAAATGAATTTTCCTTGTTTATCTGGAAGTCCCGGTATTTTACGCCCTCCAAATGGTAAAGCAGAAATTATAGCGATATAGACCAAATAAGAGAAATAACCGATTGCTATTTTAACGGAAAAGTATGAAGACAATTTGAGAAAATCGCTTAAAGGCTGATTAAATTTACAGCTAATTTCATTACAAAACGTGTAAAGATAGAATCCCAATGCAGGTAAAGCTGTTAGTAGAATAGGAATTCCGATTATTGATAAATCAAAAACACTTTTGTCACTTCTTAAAACTGAAGATTCCTTCACAAATTCATCTTCATCAGAAAATTCTGACAATTTTTTGGAAACGGTGTCAAAATGCTTCAAATGTACAATTCTTTCAACTTCTTTTTGTTGAGATCTGGTAATTCGCTTCACCAATTTAGACGCAACTGATTCGACTGACGACCCCTTCTTTTCCACCTAAAATATTAATTTTTTACGTTTGTGTTTTGCGTTTATTAAATCACTTAAATGTGGCACTTTTATTAATTAAATTACTTTATCTGTTAAATCCGCCCTGGTACGTCCCCTTACAGCTGCTTTAGGCTTTTCTTTAATTTCAATTTTGTCATCAGCACCATCCGAATCAGTTTCAATTTCAATCACTTTCTTCTTTAAAAGTGGAATCGCAGAGTCTAAATATAAAAAAAAAAAAATTCACTTAAAAATACTTAACCAATCTAGTACCCTTGTTTTTGTCACTTTTCTCTTTTGCCAATCGGGAAGGCGAACTCCTAATTGGGCTCCTTCTAGTTGGAGTTAAATGGCCCGGTTTAGTGGCTAATCGTGTAGGTGATTTTGTTCGATCGCTGCTTCTCCTTTTAGGACCATCGTCCGAATCAAGAAGTTTCATTCGCGATGGACTCTTTTTGCGACTTGGACTCTTGGTTCTAGCAGGACTTTTGGTTCTTTTAGGACTTTCGGTTTTTTTAGGACTTTCAGTTTGTGAAAGGTTTTTTTTACGGCCAGGGCTGCGACCTGGGCTAGTTGATTTCATTGTTCGGCCCAGCTCTGAGTTTTTAGTTTTCTTTTCATACACCATTGTCTACAAATTAATACGTGAATACTATGCTGTAAAGTTTTGGCGCTTTTTTCTTAAATTCTTAGTTGCACTATTTTATACAACTTGTTATATAGTTTTAACATTACTAATAAATAACTGACTACTAATTTGTTATAATAATGCTGGTTTCGGACGCATAATTGCTAATTTGCCTCCAAAGCGTATTGGCAAAGGTTATGCATATTTTTATGAAACATTATTGGAGTTACCTGACTTTCACTAAATAAAACGTCTACTGGACAGCTTTCTTTGTACTATTTGCCTAAAAACAGAATGGATCACTGTTATTTTAATTAAATTATAACCCCGCAAAGATACTTCCACATTTAGGTTTAATAAACAAACAAAATCTAAGAGACGCTAGGAGACTGGCGTCAGTGTGCTTTGATTGGTCGAAATAAATTCTACCACTACTTCCTTTAAATAATTCGTTCTTTCCTTATTTATAGCTATGTGTGAAACAGAGATAAAAACTGCCTCCTGTCAATGTTAACAAACACGCCGCCAACCCGAAGGAAATTTGACAATACTGTCATTTGTAAATGTCTAAAAATGTCACACACTTGTGACGTCACTTCTAACATTTTTTTAAACTTTAAAAACAATTAATGACACATACATTGATTAAATTAAAAATTTTTATTTTGATTAAAAGGTATGAATTAGAGTTTTAAGAAAATACCAGCTAAATAAAATTTTGACAATTGACATTTTTCAAATTTTTAAATCACCCACCAAGTGTCATAAACATTTGTTGACAGACGTCCGTTCGGTTTGCACAAATTTTAAGAATTACATCTAATTCATCTGCAAATTAGCCTTCTTACCTGCTTCACTGCTCACACACAATGTCCCTAATTTTCAGGTAAAAATCCAAGATCTCTAAATAGCTACACATTAAAATTACATAACCATTCTAGGTTAGCTGGCAACAGATTGGGTTCTCAGCTGTTGCGACAGGACCCCGCCAAAATAATTTCGAATTATGCAAGAACTGTAACGCTAAAAAGTACCCCAGCGACGGCAGCCATACAGGAAGGCCATGACGAACGAAATATGCGATTGGGTCGACCACAATCACCCCATCTAACAATTTATCGGCCCCAATTGACTGCAATGCTATCCATTTCGCATAGAGCTACTGGTTGGTCTTTCTTTGGAGATTTGTAGATTTTATATTAACCAATTATTTCAATAGGTATAATGTTGGCAGGATACACCGTGCTTTTCAGTGCAGCTGCAGTTTATCTGGAGTGCCCATTGGAATATTACATTGAGCAGTTGAAGTGTGCCGAGATTGGAGCTGGAAATATCTTCTTTGTGAAGTTTCTGCTTGCCTTCCCTTTGACCTATCACTTTTGGAATGGAATTCGTCATTTGCTTTGGGATCTTGGCAAGTTTTTAACCATAAGAGAAGTATATGCCACTGGATGGACCATGTTAGCGATTGCCACAGCCTCAGCTGTTGCTCTATCCGGAATGTCATAATTATATTTGTTGTTTATTTTTCTAATTAAATTATTTCGTTTGTTAAGGTAAGTTTTTATTGAATTTCCAATGTGGAAACTAATAAATTCACATTTATATATACCCTTGATTGGTTTAATCAGAATAGAACTTTGGTAAAAGTAGATAATCAAGAAAAATAAATCCCTAATGTAGTTATATTTTACGAGTGACTTTCTAAAACAATATCTGGAAATTTAGGGCCATTTTCCAGATTGTTTCCAGTCCTCCTCGCAACATTTTATTGTTATTTCAGTTTTAAATCCTGAAAAACCTTCCCCCCATGTCAGTGGCGTGGTGCGGCGCCGTCGTTCCCAGTCAGAACAAAAGTAAAGAGAAATTATTTTTTTTTATCTACATATTTGTTTTACCATTCAAACACCTTTTACTCCAAATAAGGTATCGTGTTGAAAGTTTGAGATTTAAAAGTGGTACTTAAATGGTCAACGTAAGGAAGTGTAAGTTCCATCGATTTTTCTATAAATTAGCGATTATAAGAACGTTGATCTATGAGGAAGGTCGTACGTACCGTCATTTGTTGGTTGTAAAAATCGATATTGACCATCATTAGAGTAAAAATATTTAAGGCATTGTTGCCATGTGTTAAGTAAAATTGAATATTTTACTACTTTTCTAAAGAAATTCAAATGTTTTTCTTTTAAATTTCAAAGTTTATGTGAAATAGTATTAGGTTTTTTATGTGTGCAATTATTATGTAAAATTTTCTTTGAGAGAGACGCTACTGAAGAAAAAATTACAATTCTGCTGCTGACAGGCAGCTGATATAATGAAGTTGACTAAGAAGTTGAGGCGAGAAATTTAATTAATTAAATCCTATGTAGTACATGGGCAGGATTGACCCGTGCTCGTCCTCCTGCTGGTGTTGCCGTCGAATCGCCTGAATAAAGAACGCTCTTATAAAAATAGGTTTATTCACATTAATCCTCGGGCGAGTTCTTTAAATTCCTGCGCACGTTACGGCCCAACAGCACCACCAATGGAATCAGCAGGACTGACAGACATACGTACGCACGGTTCAAAGTTACAGCAGGAGCAGCAGTCGAACTTTTCAGTCTCCAAGTGGCTTCCTGTCGAGTCGAAAGCGGCTCGCTCTGTTTCGTTTAGCCGGTTTTCCACGTGTTTTCTCTCGATGTCGGCAGGAAATGTTTCTTCTAATTTGCCTTTCGACGAATGAAAATTGGTGAGAAATACCTTATCGAGTAAGTAACGAGAAAAATTGTTGCTCTGACAGTGGACTGCGAGCGAAATTGAAAAAAACAAATAATCTGCATATAAGAAAAAGTGCATCATCTGATGAGAGGAAGAAAGTCGCTTAACTAGTTTTTGGAAGCTGCTTGGTTGGAATTTTTATTGAGATTTATCGTAATCAATCTAGGACGAATTTTATGCGCCGAGATAAGTAAAAATGCGACCAGTTTCCCTCGGAATTTATTCGGTTTAAAGTTTCAGCTGTTGGAAACAGAAACTGAATTTGCATACGAAAATATGATGAAGCCAAATTTTCTTGAGGCGTTTTAATAATTTTCCGATTCAATTTCAAATAAAATTCGTCGCGCGCTCAAATTTTTCATTTGAAAATTTCTGCTTTCCAGAAGAAAAACAACTGGAAGTTCATCAAAACAAATAAATTTTATTGGCCATCAGTTTCTCAATGGTAACCTTCGAATAGAAGAACTCAATGCGCTGCTTGGCAATTATCAAATAACCGTAGATTTTCCTGTTCCGCTTAAATCGGACAAAAGAAGACATTTTCCGCGATTGCAGTATCGAGATGGTATCAAAATAAAATGAGTTTCTCTGACGGATGTTTCAGATGCAACACAATTGTTTCCGATTATTGGAATCCGGTCCAGGCTTCAATTCGATTCCAGAATCCGCTATCTTTCTATTCCTTTTAGAAAATACACGAGAAAGTGCGAATATGAATATCTACGGTACGTTGACCCGATCCAAATTCGATTCGTTATTTTTTTTTAATGAAACATATTTGATGAATGCGAGATATTATCGGCAATCATCGATTTGGTTCTGACATGAACTGTATTGAAAACCAATGTTGGTTCTGGCGCGACTATTTCCATTGAGAAACTGTCAAAACAATCATTTACATGTTGGAAAATGTGTTACGAATAAATCGAAATCCTTGGAACGCCACTGTGCCCTCGCAGGGAGACAAACGATGAAAGAATTCTCAACTTATTTGTTATAACTAATGGTCATTTCAATGGGTTTATGTGCGTTTTCTCCTTGACGTTTCAGGTTATATACGCTTTCCATTCATACAAACTGACCTGTCAAAATAAATTACCATCAATGTTGCCACTTTGAAACGATTTACTTTATTTGAAAGAAATATATTAAAGCCATATGAAGTCATTCTGATGCATTTAAATTATTGTAAAATTTTAAAAAATACCATACGAGGGCTGCATAATAAGTACTAGTGTTTAATGATAGGTAACTCGCAGCACTGAACTGAGACCAACTATTTAAAGCAGACAAGTTTATATTTATTTCGCCATTGTCGAAAAAGAGCAGTTGCAGCCAGTAATTCGATTCCTTCTTTTGCATGGAAATACGTTCGAAGAAACCAAAGCAAAGTTGAACGGCCACGCGAAAGCTGTCCCCGACATCGATCAAAAATAAGATCACATAACAACTTTAGAGCAATGTTGAAGTGCAATCCGAAAGAGTGTCTGATGCGTTTTGTTACTACTGACGAACATAGATCTATCACTAGACGCCAGAAACAAGAAGAGAGTCAAAATAATGAATTTTGCTGAATAATATTGCGCCAAATAAGGCAATGGTACCATCATTTTAAAAGATTATCCTCACCGTGTTTTGTTCGTTGATTATTTGGAGGAGAAAATAAAAATTAAAAAGACATCTGCTACCTATACTGAATTTAAGAGAACAGTTCCATTTAATGAAAACAATGCTCTTTTACGATGAAATCGACCAGCTTGTAGTCCGATTAGGTTACGAATTACAATCTCGTCCAGTCTATTTTCCTGGTTCGACCTTCTGCGGATTCTATTAATTCCAAAAAGGAAAAGTGGTTAAGGTTTTTTAAAAAGTCAATATAGACAAAAATTAAAAAACAGGTTAAGACATAAATAAAAACACTTATTCTTCTCTCACACAGATACCTATCATACAGCCCTCGTAATTATTGAAGACAATAATAACGAATTAATCATGGCATGCAATGCAATGCTTTGGAGCGTTTAAGAAACACAGTTAACTTGATTTTTTCCTGGTCATAGCCCGCTTGATTTTATTTCTGAACAATCGTATTCGAACTGTCAGAAGCGTCATCTTTAGAAGTTAATTTTCTCTTAACGCCACGTAAAATCCTTTTCTATAGCTGAATCCGAGATAAGATCGGACAATTTTAAAAGGAAATTGCTGACGCTAGAAGTTATCAAAACGGGGGGGACGAATAAAGGAGTTCGTATACATACACAAACTCAATTTAAGTTGCGTCTAATTTCTGGCATTTTTGGGTCAAGTACCGCGAGGAGGATTACGTCTCGGCAGGAATAATCGTCACAAATCTGGAAACTTTTGAGCCCCAATTATAAAGCGGACATCCACAAGTCAGATTGGAATATGTCCGGACAAAGTGATACTTCGTTGGCAGCACAGCATTAAAAATCGGTCAACAATGACGATTTAGGTAAAACAAATCGGTTCTAGTCTTATCGCATCCGAGTGATAAAAATGAAAAATTCCAGATGGCTTCCAATAATGACGAGTCCGCTCCGAACGTGGAACGTGTCAGGCCCGCCGGCCTTTCCAGATCCAGAAGTTTACCCCAGTTTTCTCACCACGACTCTGGATTAGGCAGTTATTATGGGGCAAGTATTCCCTCAAACCAAAAAGGAAAACATATTTTCTCTACTAAACGAATCAAATAAATTAAAGAGCGCCCTGAATTTAAAGGAGGCAATCAACACCTCTCATTCTAACCAGAAGGAAATATTTAAAGATTAAATTCTACAATGGAATTTTGAAAACGACCCTTCTTGTCTTGATTATTAGGGTCTGTTTTCAATAAACGTCAAAGTAAGCCATGAAAATTATCATCGTTTAAGAATGTCATTAAATATTAATGACAATGTTGCCAATTTTCAAAAAACTGCTAATTCTTTTAATAAAATTTGTATATATACCTATACAAGCACAAGTACATAGAAGTATTGAAAGTCAATACCAGTGTCAAAAATCAGAGACTACCCTGTAGAGAATACAGTTTTTTAGTAAAAACAAACCTTTTTTTTCCAAATAAATTATGATTAGGAATCCCACTTGAGTTGTTTTTATTGCACCGCATCACTGTAGTCAACTTAATGAATTAAAAAAAAAGATATTTTTCATGTTCAGGGCTCCGGAGGGGACGAACAGCAAGCGTCGAGAACTGCTCGTTTCGTAGCCGACATCCGCCAGTTGATCACGCTGAAACAACATTATTATCCAGAAGGGGGATGGGGTTGGATCGTGCTCTGGACCGCCGTCCTGGTGCACGTGCTGTCTAGCGGCTTTCTGGCGTCTGCAGGCCTATTTCAATTAGAAATTCTGAAGAAATTCGGAGAACAACAGTTCAGAACTTGGTGGTTAGGACCGATTGCCACTGGGATTTCTCTACTGATTTCTCCTATTGTTATCGCCTTCTGCAGAACAAAATCAACTAGGGTGACGGCAGTGATGGGCGGACTTATTACTGCCCTGGGATGTTTATTTACCAGTTTTGCAACACAATTTCATCAATTAATATTTAGGTAAGTGTTTAATTTTTTTCAAATAATAACGAACTGCACTGTGTTGATGTCATAATGAAGAACAACAGAGCTGAGATTAAAAGCGTCTACCTATAAGAGGCGAGAATAAATTTTAGGGGTGCGTGAAGTAGTTTTAAACGTAAGCACATTAGTTTTAATTTGTGGAGTTTAGATTTCTATGAGATAGCATTCTTTGTGGGGCGTGTTTTATTGAAGAGGGGTTAGACCCCGCCTACATGTGCAGCCACTTTACTATAGTCTAGTTGTAGGATACGAAGTTTATTTTCTTGCTTTATTTTCCATTTCTTGAACCTTTTAATTGTAAGTTCTAATAATTTGAAATGTATAGGGGATTTCCACATAAAAGTGCTGCTGTATATGTCATTACGTATGACATTAATATTATCAATATTAATGCTTCAAAGATGGCATTATGTGTTCAATAAACTTTCTATGCAGATTATTGCACTGTAGTCAGTCACTCGTACATCTTGAAAGTCAATAGAGTTACTCATACAATAGAAAGTTGCCATTTTCACATGGAATTTGCCACTGCAGTCAATTAACTAAAAGCAAGTGTTTTTATAATGATTCTAATGATTCGCCAAACAAGTATTTTCTTAAGGCGCGTACAGACATGTGACAGACATAATCCACACGTGATACGCGACGGCTTCTTGTTACAATATTCTGTTGCCTATCTGTACGCGCCTTCAAGGATATATTTTGATGTTCAACTTGGTAAGAATCTTCTATCTTTTTGGAGAGTCATCATCTGTTACATGATTCTCTAAAAACAATTTTAAATTAGACCTAATAGGAATACGTATGTTACCATAGATCAGAACTTGACACTGCTAAAGCAATTATGGAAGATGAGTTTAATTTTTAAAACACACCCGATGGCTGTATAGAGGCTTATTTGGAAATCGAGGACATCTTCAATTTCAATCCCAATTAATTTTTCACTTGAATTCACCCGACTCTACTAGAGCCTATCTTCTTCGTACGTGCGGTTCCAAATTTGGACCGGTAATCCCGTCGCTTAAATTCCACTTAATGACCTGTAGAATAATTAATAGTTCGGTCTCATTTTAATCCGGCGCTTAAATTAACTCGAAAAGAGAAACGAAAGTGAGAGAAAGAAGGGCGGGCAACAAAGAAAATATTACGATGAAAAAGGGAGTCGCGATCCACCATGCAGAAAGAAGCGGGAAGTTTTCATGTTTTTCGACCTGCTCGCGAAAGATTTATTCGCGCCACTTGTCTTTCGAAATTTCGATACGATTTATTTATGATTAGATGGCCAAGGATGCTCAAAATACTCAAAAAATATATATTATTTTCCCCCTATTTCTGTCCAGATCTGGACGCAAGATCGCTCCATTACTCATCTACAGGTTATAAATGACAAATTCTGGCTTTTGGCCAAATAATTATTGTTCCCCGGGGCGGCACACACACACGCGCTAGCAGGCACATTTACGCGCAAAATTTATCGCTGTCCTACTGTCAATATTTGCATGGAATCGCTTTTAACATTTAACCTACTAAAATTGATATAAATAAATATTAAAAGCACTATTTTCGTAACAAAGGAATTTACGATGATGGGGAGTAACCGAACGACGGCTTCATTTTAAATTTAAATTGGAACGACATCTTTTCAAAAACACTCCTCCTCCTTCGCTTATTCAAATAGAGAGAGAACATGGAACTGATCAGGGACAAAATATATAGGATGGCGCCTCCAAAGATACCAACTGAACGAAATCAGTTAAAATTTTTAATGATATACCGCGAGTTGCCGTAGAGTTATTATACAGTGCTTTCATTTAAAANAATACATACTTCAAAAGTTATTTAGGGTGGTTCGTTTTAAATGAAAGCACTGTATGTTATATGCACAACATTACACATGCACTGATATAACTTGGTTAGTTAACATCAAACTGCATCCACCTAATATCCAAACGTGTGGATCCTACCTTAATCAATATGGCAAGTTGACAACAACAATTAAAAGTCTCTCAAGTTGTCAACAAAGAAACAGCGATTACCATTAATTGTTAGAAAATCGCTATAAAATAAAACCTAAAATTGAGTAGAAAATATAGGTAAAAACTAAAAAGTTTGTGATTTGTAACTTACCAGGGTTGATTAAAAACTTTCCGGAATGAAAGTGATAACTTAATAGATATACTCGCAAGATCTGCTATATTCCGTCATGACTATAAAATTCAACTTGAACCAAAGCATCTCTCTGAATATCTTAATTTCTTTTCAAAAATTACTTTTTTCGAAATCCTGGAAAATACGAATTTATCAAATGAATGATTTTCTTCGTAGCTAAAAATTTTTTTCATATACCAAAATTCCATTTTCCATAATTACTAACCAGTTGTTCCAAAATTATCATTCTCCAGGTAGTCAATAAATAATCCTAAGTAAGAACCCGAACAAAAAAATAAATAATATCACTTTTCCAGCTGACTGATGGGTGTTTATCTTATTCCGAGCGAGTTCTTCTTGGCAAACCTATTGTTTTGGGTGTTCGTTGTTTGAAATACAATGATGAACTCACGTCTGGTCTGTAGTTACAAATCTCTAATATATTTAAAAGTAAATATTTTTTTTCCGCGTCATTTGGAACATAATTCTGTGAACCAAACTATTCTAGAGCCATTATTTGGAAGTTTACAGGGGAACATATGGGCACGAAAATATTTTAAATCTAGTTTTGAGGTCATTGCGCTGTTTTAGCACATTATTCATTACATTTTTTCTTTTAAAATCACGTAATTGTCTCGAATGTTAACGTCATTTGTAATTGCTTTTAGCAAATCTCTACTATTTTTTCATGTCAAGTAAGCAGTATATGTATAAATTAATTAAATACTCATTGAATTTCCCAATACATAAAGCAAATTGTTTTAGAAAAACATGTATTTTTTTTATTTATTTGTTGAAACATAAAAGTTTGTTTAAATGTGTAATTCTCCCCTTTTTTTAAGTTAGCTTTGTGAAACTTTGCGATGTTAATCAGAAATAAGAAATTGAAATGACTGGAATAGTTTTAATAAATATTGTTACGAGCTGGTCAGTGACGTCACAATTAACAATTGTGATTGTCGAAATCTTTATTCAGCGATAAATGAAACTAAGATAATCATAATGTAAAAGGACATTTATTTATTAAAGATGGTATTACTAATTGTTAAGTCGAACTAAAAACTAAGATTACATGATCTTGAGGAACTTCTCATAGAGACCTGTTCCAATCGTGGTATAGATCACTTACCTTAACGAGAATTTCCCTGAAGCCAGTCTCGCATCTCTTGGGATATCGGTCCAGCGGGCAATGGTTGATAGGTGTTGACTTGCAAAGTACACTACACTTAACAATTCTGTATGAGGGGTGTGTTTATTAATTGTATGCAGGCCTTGCCGATTATCCTTTAGGCGTAGATGTTAGATCGCCGCGAATACTACTGATTTCATTAATCATCTCTGATTGATAAAATCACCTCGGTCAGGTCAGCAAGTTTTGATTACCTTTATGCTGATGATACCGAGTTAGTAGGTTGTCCTACTTTTAATATTTGAAAATGCAAAGCGCAATCCTTAAAGGTTGCAACATTGTGTTTGTCAAACGTTACGTATATAATAATAATTGTAAGAATCTTTAAATCCGAAGGGTAATATTCCCTTTCATAACAATATTATACAGGTGTCCTGTAATCTCCGCCCAATGGCCCCACTACGCTGTTAGGGGGGCCCACTGAACGTGGGAACAAAAATGGTCGAGTTATAACTGTTAAAAGGTGGTAACTTTAGGAGGCTCTGGAACGCTAATTAAAACGAATTATGTAATTATCATCATAGGATATTGATTGCGTATTGCCAATTAAAGTATACAGTCCAAAAAATAATCTCGAATTTAAAATATCTACTTTAAAAGAAATAACTTCATTTATTTTAAATGAGATACCCTGTACATTTTTATATACGTATTTTTATTCTGAATCGATTGCTGTTAGGAGTTCTTATACCCATTGTTCGCGCTTTTTCTTATTGTCATTAATTAATATTCATATTTAGAGTGATCACAGTTGTAATTTGAATTTAGTCTTCATTCATAATGAATTCAAGAATGGTACTTTTAATTCATTTTTTTTTGTAAATTATTAAAAATTACAGACAAAATGTGAATAATGAAAAATGCGAAGAAATTAATAATAGTTTGTCAATTTTATCATTCATGTTACCATAATTTATTTAGCCGCTATTCAATGAGTCATTCAATACGAAGTACTAATGGGAATCTAAAGGTATTAGAAAAAAAAATTGGGGGTCAAAACCATTTGAATTAATTACGTGGGATTAATTCGTATCAAGGTTTGATTAATTTCCTTGTATTTTTTCCGTAATTTTTGAATAAATACAATTTATACGTATAATTTCGTTCAAAATTTATTGAATTCTTTATGAATAAGAGTGGAATTGAAATCTCAATTGTTGAAATACGTGGGTCATTCAATAATTAAAGAGACAAATTGATGTGGAAAAAAATGGATTTTTACAAAATGAGACTTCTACTACTGCTCAACATAATGCCCACCAATATTAATACACTGGTCCTAACTGACGACTGATGAACTAGTTTTTGTATACCTGATGCAAAAAAGTGTTTGTCTTGTTTAAGCTACTTTCCTACAAATTCTTTGACCTGCTTGTTGTTCCCGAACTTTTTTCCAGATAATACCTCCTTCAGTAGACCAAACAAAAAAAACAAAGAAACGACTCGGATCTCAACGAAAAAGCGCGATATGACCACACGACAATGCTCGCCCTCATACCGCCCAGCCAACCTAAAAAACTATTGAAAAAATGGCTTTAGTAGTTCGAGTACTATTTCCTCTTCCCTACAGTCTAGATTTGGTTCTGTCGGATGTTCTATCGGATTTTCATTTGTGTGGTCCACTCAAGGAGATATTATCTAGAAAAAAGTTCGGCAGCAACGAGGAAGCCAAAGAATTCGTGGGAAAATGGTTCAAACAAGACAAAGACTTTTTTGTATCAAGGTATAAAAAAACTAATTCATCGTTGGAACAAGTGTATTATGTTGAGATGGGCATTATGTTGAGAAGTATGTAGTAGAAGTCTCATTTTGTACAAATCCATATTTTTTTCTCTACAACAATTTATCTTTATAATTATTAAATACCCCACATAATAATTAACTTACGAATAATACGCGGAGACACTATTCTCTACGTATTTTGACAAGACTCCATATTGTTTTCAAACATATCTAAGATAATTCCAATTATTATTCGAGAAAATAAATTACGGAAACGGTCATGAAAAAAGCATGAAGAATAGATATAAAAACCCCTGGCAGAAATCAATTCAGAATTAAATTAAGGATATATAAAAATCTACAGGGTAATACATTGAAAATAAATCACTTTCTCTTTCAAAGTTCCTTAACCCTTTGAAGCACGAATTTAATTTTTTTCCTTTTAGAAGTATTTGGTTTATTTTTTTATTTGAACCGCAATGTCGTATGGAATAAAATAAATGATTTATGGTTTTGAGGTGTAACCACTGCGCTTCAAAAGGTTAAATTCGAAATTACTTTTTCGACACCCGGTATAATATTCATTAATTCAGTGAACTCAATCTATCATTTCTTCTTAATATCTCAACAAATTTTCATTTTTTGCAAACAGCTGATGATTTGACATATAAAAAACTTGTGTGTCAGCAAGAATTTCTCAAAAAATCAACATTTTTCGGAAACGGTTAGAGTTAGATATAGGGAAATCCCATAAGTAATAATTTAATTAACTAATATTTTACATCTCTATTACTGAAGAATAGAGCATCCAGAAAATTTTTTGATATTTTTCCCATATTCCTTGAGGGCTCCCAACAACGTAGTGTGGAAGTATTCCGCCATTTATGAGACACCCTGTATAATCAGGGCTCAGAATATATAGGGTGTTCCATTTGAAATAGGCGATTCGGCATCTAGTTCCAGTATAATGTTTAGTTAGTCGCTTTATCTTCAAAATATTTTTAATCGACAAGTCATGTTAAGATTGATATTTGTGTTCATTTTCAAAAATTTTGATAATTACAGTTTTTAAAATATGATTAGATATTTTTGATACACCCTGTATACCAATACATCATACTGATAAAATATGTAAATCCGCAATGATCGGTATTTTTTAGTTAATAAAACGTAGCATTAACGTTTTATTTCGAAACGCTAAAATACCAATCAAATTGCTCACTTACACGTTGTCAACGTCCGGGAAAGCGATAAAACGACCCATTTCCCAGTGAATAAAGTCCGTCTCGTAAAATCTAAGTTATCTTCATCGCTTCCTAAAAAAAAATCCCACTGCATTCTCTCAAATTTACAACTGGTCCTCTATTGCTTTAAATCTACCGGCGACGACCCTTGTGTCTTTCTGTTTCTCCATCGTTCCAAATCTGCCCCCTCAAAGTTGGGAGCGGTTATTGTGGGCGAGCACGAGTCCGCCGCCCCCTCCGTCTTGTTTACGTTAGCGGCTTTTTTCTTGTTCACGTCCCGATTAAATCGGCTCGCAAGTTTCCTTTCGGATTTTTTCACGTTTCCGGTCCATCTTTTTTTTGCGAACATCTTTCACGAAAAATCACACTGTTATTAATACAGTCGCATGCCATTGTTTCTTTATCAGTCTTTCATTTGTCTGGTTTTTGTTTTTTTTTCAGTTATGTCACAGTAATTGGAGTGGGAGTGGGGATCACCAGAGACTGTTCGACTTTAATGGTGGCTCAATATTTCAAGAGGAAAAGAGAATTTGTCGAAGTTTTCGTGGTATCAGGCAGCGGTCTTGGAGTTGCAATTATGTCGATTCTTCTTAAAAACATGATAACGTAAGTATTTTAATATTACCAACGAGTTTTAAATCGAAAATTGTAATATTCGTTAATTATATCGTCGAATTTCTTTAAAAGTCAAAAACTTTTTTTAAGTAACTGTATAAAAAGTAGTTCAATGGTATCAAATCTGATAATCGGACAGACCACTTTTTCAGTTCAATTCTTTTTAATCAATAATTTTTTGGTAAATCACAAAAAAATACAAATTTAACATCAGCATTTTCTTTAAATCATCTTCAAATACAAAACGTAATAATGTCGTACAGAGTAATTTAAGATTTAAATCAGTAATTAATTGAACAGTCCTCGTATCCCAGCAAAGTACTTGTTGATTAAACATTATTGGAATCAAATAGGATTGAAAACAACAAATCGGAATTAAAGTTTAGCGATGAAATCGGAAAAAGTATGGTCCATATCTGTCAGTTAACTCCTTCCTCGGTACCAAACAAAAGATTTTTCTAATCTACTACACAATCTGATCAGAAAATGTTTTTTTTAAATTTTAAAAGCCGATTGCTGAGAAGTTAATTAACTCTCTTATTTTCTTACAGGTCATTAGGTTGGAGGCTAGGATTGCAAGTGATCACGGGTACTTTATCGATAACATTTATATTAGGAACATTTTATCGATCGGCTTCTTTGTATCATCCTCAAAGACGTGCTATTTTACATATAAAAAATCAAAAGAGAAAGATAAGGGATAAGAATAAAATTGACGACAAACCACCGTTTTTCGATTTCACCGCCCTGCGAAGCATCACTGTGCGAATCCTACTGTTCTCTACCTCGATCACCGCTCTGGGAATTAATACGCCAATTTTTTATCTGGCCTATCAGGCTAAAGTCGAAGGTAACGTATCCAGATCGATTATTATTTCGGGACGGTTATCGAAATTTAATTTTGGCCGTTTTATTAAAAGCAGTTCCTGCAGCTGTTGTCTCTTAGCTCTGCCGCTGTCTGGAATTTTGAATTTCTCGGACGATGCGAAGACGAAAGAGAGAGAGAGAGAGAGAGAGAGAGAGCAAATTGCTATTTTGTCGCAGACCCCATAAATTGACAATGTAATTCGGAATGCACTAAAAGGGTTGTCCATAAATATTAGGGTCGCGCGGACTTTCACTCGTCGTAAAAGGGTTTTTATTATGTCCGAAATTCTATCTTCCGAGGTTTAGATTTGATTTATCGATGGGAAATTTTAATCTGAACAAATGACATATTTGAGATAAAGAAATATTAGTTTGTCTAAAACCTGAGCTGTTAGTTCTAGTATCATTTTGCCTTTTAATTTTGAAAATTAAATGCCGTTTAATGACTTTCGTTGTATTACAACTTTAAATTTCATATCTAGGGTCGAAAGTAGTGATATGTCGTCTAATCGACTTTTTTCAACTCGTTCTATCGAACATTTGAGAACAATCTTTTTTTTTAGGTCTCGACGAATGGATAGTTTTAATTCAAATCTATTTGGGTTTATCCTGGTCATTGGGTTGCATAATTTTCAGTGCACTGGTATTACACAAAACATCCGAATGCAGAGTGGCACGTCAATATTTATGCCAATCAGCCATTTTCATGTGTGGCTTCTCGATTTTAGCATTCACAGTGGTAAACGACAATTATCATGCTTACGTGATGTTCGCCTGGATTTACGGTAAGTGAAAGACAAATTCTATTTGCGTTAGGGCTGTTACAAAAAACGAACGACAACGGCGCGACTGCTTCCTTAAAAATGATGGATGACCACGATTACGTCACAGATTTACTTTTTCGTTGGCGAATTAAGCTGCCGCTAAAAAAGGCGACCCTTATCGCGACGGTAATGATAAAATGGAGTTTTCCTATTTTTGAAGAAAAAAAGTGTGAACTGGAACTTTTTTGTCCAGTTGTTACGCTGCTTTTACATGGATCTTTTCTTGTTCCAGGGTTTTTTTACGGTGGTTATTGTTATTCTCTAAAAATGTATACTTATGAACGAGTGAGAGCTCGTCACTTTTCCAGGACTTGGGGGTTCGTCCAATTTTTCCAAGCGGTTCCCATTGCAATTGGTGTTCCATTTTCAGGTAGGTAAATCTGTACTTCATTCGGACTACCTATAAAATTAATCTTCTATTCATTCCCGTTATTCTCCTTCAAAATTGGATGTTTTAGTATTTAATTTCGTTCATTTTCAGGCTTTTTAAATGAAAAATTCGGTAACCGTTCCGGCTATTTCTTCAGTTCAGCGTGCACTCTCATAGG
>JABRWK010000051.1:45432-116974 GCA_013372445.1 Hypothenemus hampei
GAATTAATACGCCAATTTTTATCTGGCCTATCAGGCTAAAGTCGAAGGTAACGTATCCAGATCGATTATTATTTCGGGACGGTTATCGAAATTTAATTTTGGCCGTTTTATTAAAAGCAGTTCCTGCAGCTGTTGTCTCTTAGCTCTGCCGCTGTCTGGAATTTTGAATTTCTCGGACGATGCGAAGACGAAAGAGAGAGAGAGAGAGAGAGAGAGAGAGCAAATTGCTATTTTGTCGCAGACCCCATAAATTGACAATGTAATTCGGAATGCACTAAAAGGGTTGTCCATAAATATTAGGGTCGCGCGGACTTTCACTCGTCGTAAAAGGGTTTTTATTATGTCCGAAATTCTATCTTCCGAGGTTTAGATTTGATTTATCGATGGGAAATTTTAATCTGAACAAATGACATATTTGAGATAAAGAAATATTAGTTTGTCTAAAACCTGAGCTGTTAGTTCTAGTATCATTTTGCCTTTTAATTTTGAAAATTAAATGCCGTTTAATGACTTTCGTTGTATTACAACTTTAAATTTCATATCTAGGGTCGAAAGTAGTGATATGTCGTCTAATCGACTTTTTTCAACTCGTTCTATCGAACATTTGAGAACAATCTTTTTTTTTAGGTCTCGACGAATGGATAGTTTTAATTCAAATCTATTTGGGTTTATCCTGGTCATTGGGTTGCATAATTTTCAGTGCACTGGTATTACACAAAACATCCGAATGCAGAGTGGCACGTCAATATTTATGCCAATCAGCCATTTTCATGTGTGGCTTCTCGATTTTAGCATTCACAGTGGTAAACGACAATTATCATGCTTACGTGATGTTCGCCTGGATTTACGGTAAGTGAAAGACAAATTCTATTTGCGTTAGGGCTGTTACAAAAAACGAACGACAACGGCGCGACTGCTTCCTTAAAAATGATGGATGACCACGATTACGTCACAGATTTACTTTTTCGTTGGCGAATTAAGCTGCCGCTAAAAAAGGCGACCCTTATCGCGACGGTAATGATAAAATGGAGTTTTCCTATTTTTGAAGAAAAAAAGTGTGAACTGGAACTTTTTTGTCCAGTTGTTACGCTGCTTTTACATGGATCTTTTCTTGTTCCAGGGTTTTTTTACGGTGGTTATTGTTATTCTCTAAAAATGTATACTTATGAACGAGTGAGAGCTCGTCACTTTTCCAGGACTTGGGGGTTCGTCCAATTTTTCCAAGCGGTTCCCATTGCAATTGGTGTTCCATTTTCAGGTAGGTAAATCTGTACTTCATTCGGACTACCTATAAAATTAATCTTCTATTCATTCCCGTTATTCTCCTTCAAAATTGGATGTTTTAGTATTTAATTTCGTTCATTTTCAGGCTTTTTAAATGAAAAATTCGGTAACCGTTCCGGCTATTTCTTCAGTTCAGCGTGCACTCTCATAGGGAGCCTCGTACTTTTCCTCACCGATGTTCACAGACACAAAATATCCCATCATAAACACACCAGAGAAAATGGAACGCGTCATTTATGCGTGAACGAGTCTTGCCCGCAGACCCGAAAATTATCTTTCACTCAAGAACCAGACATTGATCATGTGATTCCGCCCGCCGCTGCCGCCACAGCCTTTATTTTGGGCGCGGAGGTCGGTCCACACAATTCAGGAACTGACCATTTGGTAGTTTCCGGTGGAGGCGACAAAGGCGAACTCACTTGTATATCCGAAGAAGGAATCGCGGACATGGATTTGCCCGACGACCTTTTGGACGATCTGGATTATATTGGGGATTGCATCACTTCTTGCAACAAAGTCGAAAATTATTTGATGCTGAGTGAGTTTGAGAACAATCTTTTTGCAGAAATGCCGTCGGTGTTGGATAGGAAAGGGCGTAGGTGAGTATGAAATGTCGCCGATGGCAAAAAGATTTTAAGTTGTTTGTTTATTTTATAGATGGTCATTAGCTGGATTTTTGCATAATAGAGAAGCTGAACGATTGAGAGATTTAGAGAACGAGAGGGCGGCCAAAAAGGCACCCGCAAAGGGCTCGAAATTCGGCTTTTTCACCAGCAAAATTATGACGATGGTCGATGAGTCCTCCGTGTAAATACATGTCCGGCAACTTAACCTGTTCCTATATTTTCTTTATTTAAGACTGATTTGCAGTTATTAGGTTATTGTAGTACTTAAAGAGAACGACCTATTGGCGTCCCCGTTATCGAAAACTTGTATATTGTAGCAAATGATAGATACATATTAACAACAGTAATTACGCCGCTTTCATTGTTATACTATATGTGATATTTAATAGAAATTTTCGTCCAATTTAAATAAAAAAATGCAAGAATTGCGAGAAATAAACCATTCACGATTTTCAGGGCTAGGTCAGAAAGACAAAGATTGCAATTACAAGGGACTAGTTTGTTCCAAAGTATCGCTGAAACCAATTTCGATGAAATGAGGGTGCAAACATTTTAAAGATTTTTCTTTCATTGTTTTCCAATAATCCTGGAAGCGTTTTATCCGAATATTCTCTATGTGAATCCAGAAATTCAAGAAAATGTTTAGCTCCGAAATTGTCAGAAGTTTCTGCTGAACTATTATTAGTTCATCTCGCATGTGCGTTTTCCAGAAGATCTTACAAAAATCAATAATTAACATTAACGGATGAAAAATCTTTTGTGGAACCAAGGGCAGCCAAAAATGTAAAATCTTCGGATCACTTGGATAGAATGGGTATAACGAGAATTGAATTGACAAGTTCTTCATTTAAGAGGATCGCCAAAACCCATCAAACTAAATATTTTTTGCAAAATAAAAATATTTAGGAAAAAAGCAAATTTATTATTTCCATTCAAACTTACAGTGGCTAACAATAAAGTTACGGACTCTTGATAAATACATAAACTAACATAAGAAAACCAGCGAGTTTGAACGATACAAAACTACTCATTTAATGTATACAAATTTACTTTTTTTATTCGTTTTCTTTTAAAATAATTTCATATTTACATTTATAGGATACTAAGAAGCTATAGGATTCCTAATAACAATATAATATCACGAAAATTAACATCTAAACTAAACAAATACAGTCTTGATATAATATTAAGTGGTCTACGGACAGGGAGAAGCGTTCGCACAGGACGATAAGAAACACTTGCGCACAGCGTTCATTCGTGCACATGACCAACGTACTCTTTGTCCGCGGATCCTTCTTAAGTTCAAACATTTACGAAGACTAGGACAAGATTACTTTAACTATAATTAATTAAATCATGGAGCACTCTGGCAATTAATCCACAATAAAAACTAGAACCGTAAAATTGCAACCCGCTTATTTACTAAATTTAGAATTCTTCGTCGCCGGCGATCATTCCATTTTCAGCTTTCTGTTCAAAAGTGCCACGCCTTATTAAAGTAGGAGTGTCTTTTTCGCTTTGAATCCAAACTCTTTTATCTAAAATTTAATATAGTACAGTAACAAAATTGATATTTTAAAACACTTTTAAAGAATTCATCAGTGTGCTGATTAGTAATTCTCCAGGCAATAGAGGACAGATTATTGTGAAACCAGAATATAGATAGGTATTTATACTTTAGGTTGAAATTAAACCTGCTAAGGTCACTCTAAAAGTTTCTGGACTTTTTACGTAAAATTCTCTATTATTTTTTATTTCCTTTATTCGAAATAACTCATCAAACTAATTTAGTGCGATTTTCCATTCGACCACGACCCGAAACTTTTAGAACAACCCATGTATGATCAACGCGAATTTTGAATACCTCTGACTTACCCGAAACGGGTTGTTGTTTCGCCTTGCTCTCTTCCACTTTCTTCCATAAGCTGGCAATTTTGCTGGTAACCTGTTTTTTGGCACTTCCATTCGACCCTATACTAACGTTACTGTTGGATCTTTGAGCCGGACTAGGGATGCCCGATTTTTTTAATGCCCCCTTAGACTCATTCTTCAAACTTTGAGTGGAGGAAGACGATTGGATTTTCTTTGGAGACTCTCTACTGTCAGCACTAGTTGATCTACATACAGTGTATCATTATAATTCAATTTCTTGTTGCAACCTATTTTCCAAACCTGTTATAAATTTTTGCACCATTTTTCGTACGATCGGCACTGAGAGATTTGTTTGTTGTATTTGACCTACTCTCCGCTATGGCGGCGGTAGGTATTTTACTGGTAACTGCTCGAGCAATTTGCCGAGCAAAAGATGGTATTTTCGAAGGTACTGCTGGTTTGGCTTGAGTCTGTTTAGGGGAGCTACTGGAAGACAAATCGTCTTTGGTAAAGGTTCCCTGCCTTTCGAGTGGAGGAGTACTTTTAGCCGAATGTTTTGGACTCTTATTATAGCCGTAACCGCTTGATTTTACTTGAGAAGCCACGGGAGGTCTTGTATTTGGGGCAGGTTTGTTTGCTACATTTTTCAAAGACGTACCTAAGTCCACATTTAAATATAAATATATAAAACAACAAAATTCTAAAAGCGTACCTTTTATTGTTGCCGTCACGTTTTTAACAAGACTGGAAGGAGCCACACTTTTTGCAGGTTTCACTGTTTTTGCGGACACCTTATTCACTATATTTGTTTTGGAATATAAGGGTTTGCGCCGTCCTCTAATAGCTTTCGGAGATTCTGCCTCCTCATCTAGTTTGATTGTCTCCTCTTGGGGTTTTACTATTTTTGGCTTAGCAGATGTCATAATATTTTCAAAATCATTATTTTTTGGTGTTTCAACTTCCTTTAATTTTTTAGCATTTCTATGATATGTTCTAGAATTAATAGGACTTCCGAAAGTTTTATCCGAATCCTCATCGTTTGACACTAAACTTAAAGTCTCACTATCCAAAAGCTCGTCCTAAAATTGTTCCAAAATGAAATTGAAATCTCTATTTTACCTCTGAACACTTACATGAATTAATTTGCTATCTCTAAGAGTTTTAAGCACCAGATTAGCCTCTTGTTCTACTAAAGAATGAATATCACTGGAAGGACTATCTGAAGGCAATTCAGGAGATCCAAAGCTGCTTTCATTCAAAGTTTGTGTCTTAAACCTGTCTTTATTTTCGAGACGTTTTTGCATAAAGTTTTGTCTGATGCTCAATTTATTCCTCGTCGGGGATGATTTTGCTTCTGTCAGAATCGATTCGCAAATTATTTGCGTTTCAAAACGGGAATTGTCTAATTTCCTTCGATCTTTTGGAGTGAGTTTCTCATCCGTTACTATATAAGTCAACGGTCCGTGTGCTGAACAATCAAGAAGTGAATTCGCCGTTTTGTAATTCTCGCTTATCAGTGAAATGTCTTCGTCTTTTTCTTTAGTTTCTAATTCTAAGCTTTCTTGCATTACTTTTTCTGCAGCCACTACGTACGTTTTATACCTACGAAATTCAGTTGTTTAACAAAAATTTCATCTTGGTTTAGAAAGTATTATTAACCTATCTCTAGCCATATTTCTTCGTTGTTTTGTCATCATGCTTTTGCTTAAAGTCTTCGCGCTCCTTTTTGGTGTGTTTTCAGCACTGCTTACATCAGTCTGGATAGGAGTTATACTGTTGGCATCACTAAATTCGGCCGTATCCATCTAAAATTCATTAAAAGATATGGAATGTCCATTGTAATCGTACATTTTCACTTACAGCTAAAGTGTCGTCTACTAAATGTGTGACACAATCCTCAAACAAACTCGTTTCCGTTCCGATGGCTTCGCTAGCGACATCTGCCAAAGAGTTACACATATCGGTAATATCGTTAAAAATTGAGGGAGGATTGACGAGTTCCAGGTCTGCGCTGAGTTCGGATGGACCGAATTGTTGCTTAACGTTAAAAATGGGATGTGGCATTTCCTTTTCCCGGGGAAGACTCGCTACGCTGGTAATGCTCGTGTCCATGTCGATTAATTGAAGCATTTCGGAGGGTGGATTCAGATTTTCTAAACTTTCCAAACTACAAAGAAGGATTTCATGTCTAGGTAAAATCTTCTAGGTTGCATAAATACCTTGAACTTTGATTCAAGGAGTTACTCAAGGCCCTTTTGACTAAGAGACTACCGGGTAGTGATTTTTTCCGTGAAATAAGTCTGGGACTTCTTGGTACCATCGGTTTTTCTATACTATTCGTCAAAGAACCAAGCTGAGAGGGCGGCCGCATTGAGTCCAAGTCACTAACGATACTGCGTACCATTTCAGCCTCTTGTTTCTTAAGAACCTATTGAAAAAGTATATTTTGAACTTGTGAACTTTGTGAAGCAAAAATTAACTTACATCCACCATTTTGCTGGCTTCTATTGCAATCAGGGTACTCTCGGTCATGGTGCTGGTATTAATTGATGAAAAATCATTGCCAATGCCCTCATCTTGATTATCTATTCCATCTACCACATCTACCTGGCTGACATCTTCATCAAAAGTGATAACATTAGGAACGCTTCCCGACATACTTGGAAACGTGATGTCGTTATGCGAGCCACTGTCCTCATTCCAAGTGCTGTCATCATTATTGGATAATTTGGTTTTGTTGTCATGATGACTGGATTTATCCTTGTTTAGGTGACTGCTTGCCTGACTTACTAACTCCGCAGTAAATCTATTCGCACATCGTTAGACTCATGTTGAAGAAATGAGAAATTAGTACCTGTCAAGCGACTCAATCATGGCATCGGGATCCAACATCCGATTGTCTACCAAGATTCCCGACTCCTCACATCTCTTGCTGAACACGTTGTCCAGATTGTTGTCGGAATTCGAATAAGTAAAGTCGTTTTCGAAGCTGCCCTCCAAAAACTGACTGACGGATTTGCTAGACCCACTCTTCGTTTGATCTAAATGTAAAAAAAATATATTGAAATGTGAAATCTTTAAGTTAAAATTTTGTTTCATCCACCTGTTAAGAAGTTCTCGTCTGAATGCGAGAATCTGTCCAGCAACAATGTGTCGTTGGTTGCTGACAGGGTCCCGATTTTCGCGTCCCCCTGCGAACCCTTCTGCGCCTCCTCCACTGTCGTATCCTGGACGAAGCAGCAATCTGGGCTCACGGAATCGCTCGACTCTCGTGCGGGACCTAAATCTATTTGTTTAAATCCAATATAAGTATATTTCTAAGTTTCAACTTACTTTCTTTTACGCCTGCCACCGTGTTGGACATTTCGGGACGTAGCATGTTTGTTTGCGGCGATCGAGCCGCCGCTGTGCTCCCGGCAACAGACGCAACATTCACGTTTTTTGACCTACAACCGAAGGCATCATATATTATATATTAACATATATTCGAATTAAACTTACTGTTTCCCAACATCCTGATTAAGTTTTACATCATCTTTGGATCTCAAGGTATTCGGAGCTTGTCGGATCGCAGATTCTGTTTTTAAAAATACTCATTGAATAGCGAAAAAAGGTAGATGAACTTTACTATTGCTTACCTAATGGATGATTTGGGTTGTCGTTTCTATTAGAGGGCATGCCTGCTTGAATGCATTCGTTTAATAATTCTTCATCACGTTTATCAGTTGGCATTCCTGAATAAATGCATTCTTCGAGCAGAGCTCGATCCCCTTCATTAGACGCCAATGAGCTTAGGGATGAGAATGACCCTCTGCGGTTCAATTGTTGGGCCTCCTGAGTTGGACGATTACTATTACCTACCAAGATGTTCCCCGATTATTATTATGGAAAAAACTGAAAACCATTTTCAGAAACTCACCCATTTCAGTTGATTTTTTCACGTTACTCGGACCCGCGTGAACATGATTTATTTTAGGAGGATCGAACCTAAATTTGAACGGTAAAATGTGTAATTTGAACACATGATCTCAGATAAGAAAATTCGGTCGTAAATTACTTACAATTTTAAACCGGCCACACTGCCATCTACTGTTAAATCGCTCAAACTCGATCTTAAAGAGTACGGATACGGGCTATCCTCCACCTGATAACTAGCCACTTCGTCTCTAATGGATAAATATGGCGGCAAAGAAGATTCGCGTTGCTGATTATTTCGATGCTCTTTCGAGTAGATAACTTTCCCTCTATCGTCAATTTTTGATGTTTTCAACGGTTGTTTCGATTTGGGTGGCGGCATTTCAATATGTTCTATAGACAAAGGTTTCAAAAATTAAACAGAAAATGGGTTTAGATGTATTCTCTATAGATACCTGCAGTAACGTTTTTAGGTTTCGGCATGGCTAACTGAATGCACTCTTCTAATATGTTCTCGTTGTCCGCGGATAAGTTACTTGAGTCATCCGAGGAAGTATCTGCTCCACCTAGTTTACTCTTGTTATCGTTTGGAATCGACAATGTGCTTAAATTCGAATTTGACCCTATAAAGAAGTATATCTTCCTAATATTAATACTTTTTAAATATTGATTTAAATCACCAGCGCGGCTAAGTTCGGCAGGAGTATCTTCGGTGCAATAAGTTTTTGGGGCAAATGAGGCTTCATGATTAAATCGTAATGGACGTCTGATCATTGGGATGCCTGACTGATACTTAAATGTAGAAATTGGTAATTTAGTTGGAGTTGAACTCGCAGTAGGAATAGATCTATGAAACAGAGATTTAACATATTTTATAGAAAACCTTAAATTCCGTTTTACATGTTCGATTGCATGCCATCACTAATGCAAGCGGCAAGAATATCTTCATCATCGGAACCATCCGATCCGCTCAAATCCTTCTCTTTTTCACTATCTTTTTTCTCATCCACTTCTTTTTCTCTATTCGTAATCTCCAAAGTTTTTTCCGTTCGATTATCGTCTCCGTCATGATCATCAATGGTAAGGCTGCTCAAACTCGTGGCAGTTGAAAACTGCATAGGTGTACTTTCTTCCTTGAATTTTGTCACTCGATCTTCAAACACACTCAATTTTGGAGGCACTTTTGATCTTAAAGAAGATCCCGCTTGTTTCGAAGTACTTGGAGGGAAATCGTGGACTTTTTGTTTGGGCCTAGGACTGGAAGGAACGGTTTGTGTTGGAGAGTCGGGTAGTTCACTTGGAGACACTACGCCACTAGTTAGACGACTGAAAACGAAAGTCGACAATTAAAGTAGGCTTTCCAAAGACGGGTAATTAAAAAAAACAAAACTTACACGGAGTTGGTCCTAACATTTTAAGCATTAAGGTAAAAAATGGTTATTTCATTATGAGAAATATTGGATTTGTTTAATTTTACTCACCTGAAGTCAGATACAATAGAGCTTCGATCGTCATGAATGGAGTGTTGTTCCACGCTATCTAACGAAGCCAAAGAACTAGACCTTGAAAACATCAAAGGAGTCTCTTCCGCGTAATTGACCACCTAATGCATATCATTATTAATGTATTGCAAATTAAAAGAAAAATACAAAACCTACTTGTTCAAACTTTACCACTTTTACTTCGTTAGGAGTCTTTGAACCACTCCCTTTCTCCCGATGTCCCTTTGGAATAGGTGGGGCTTCGCATTCAACTACTTTTTTTATTACAGTTTCGTTGGCTGGAAGCGAGTCCAGCCCTGATCCGAAACTGCTTACCCTGGAAAAATAACCGGGAGTGCCCTCCTCGCAATAGTTAACCGGCTTTTCTGGCGACATCATTCCAGAACTGAATTGAGACTTTTCTGGTTTTCTCGAAACGTTTTCCATTTCGGAAATGTCCTCGGTGGAACATCGGTCCTTTTCATCGATTATATTTTTCGTCTACAATGTGAAACATCATTAAAATCAATTCATTGCTATAACAAAGCGAATTACCTCTTTAACGTCTTTGGTTTCTTTATTTTTTAAAGCATCATTGTCAATTTCGGACTTTTCGTTGCCTACATTACGTAAATCGGACATAGAAGTGGCATTTGAGAAGACAAATGGAGTCTCATATGGGGTACCTTCAGTGCAGTAAGTTTTCACTGTATCCGGCTGTAAAATACAACGTTTAACAAATATAATTTATGCCATAAACAATTTATACTTGAACGTATTCCTGTTTCGTCATTTTATCGCAAATATCTGAATCTGAGTCGTCCTCAGCGTATCGTAAAGAATAATCAGTTGGTTGGTCTAAATCCGTTTCTGTATAGCCAATATCATATTTCGAATCCTTGTTTTCGCCAGAAATTTCCGGCGAAGCAACCATTTTTCTAGGTATTTCTCCTGTAGTTTCCAAATATTTTCTACTATAGTCTATTGGTTGTTCAGGCATATCATCTTCATAAGAATGATCTGAATATTTCGTCCGTACAGGAAGGTACGAAGCAGGATTCGTATGTCTGATCGGTTGAGGCACATAAGGTAGACTCGAACCGCCTACAATAATTTATTTTAATTAATTAATACATTAACATTACCATAAGAGTTAAAATAATACCGTAATTTTGAGCGATTGAAGATTTAAATCTTAAGTCTGTGACATAGCTGGTACAAGGCTCGTTCAAATTCAGACTAGCAAAGGCGTTAGTTAAGCCATCAGGACTATTTCGAGATTTACTATTAAAGAAATTCGTCGCATTTTCGGTATTCGATTTCACTGGAGAGTCCTTGTCGATGTTCTCGTAAGTTTCACTAAGATTAGTATCCAAATCCTAAAGAAATAACACTTACTATACATTAGAAATATTTGAATAGGATCAATAATTACCTGCAACAGAGCTTTTTGTTTTCGAGCTCCCAATGTGGGAAGTTGAGGTAAATTCAATGCCATTGCAGTGGAATCAAGTTTTTGGGTTAAAAACTGTTGTGGTCGACAACTGAGCAAATTTTTCAATGCAGCACTTGAACCCATAGCGATCATTTTATGCTTGGAATGGTTTAGGCTGCGCAACATCGTTGGCGCTCCCATTTCCCATAAAGCTTCTTGATCTTGGGCATTTTTCGCCGAGAGATTCCATAAAGTTCCACACGCGTTTGACACTACAGTCAAACTCGGCGACTTTAATTGATCCAAAAGGATATGAAGGCATTTGTGTTTGCGCAAAATCTCTCTGTAGTCATCTCTCACGGCGATCTGACTTGAAATGTTTCTCAATATCCCTCCAGCATTTTCGATTATTGCTAAACTTTTCGAGGGAGTCTTGTATGTCAGCATATCAACGAGAAATCCCAAGCCGCCCTCTACGCCACAAATTTCAGATTTGTTTTCGGTGCAATGGGCGGACAAATTCCAAAGGGCGGANTTAATTTTACTCACCTGAAGTCAGATACAATAGAGCTTCGATCGTCATGAATGGAGTGTTGTTCCACGCTATCTAACGAAGCCAAAGAACTAGACCTTGAAAACATCAAAGGAGTCTCTTCCGCGTAATTGACCACCTAATGCATATCATTATTAATGTATTGCAAATTAAAGAAAAATACAAAACCTACTTGTTCAAACTTTACCACTTTTACTTCGTTAGGAGTCTTTGAACCACTCCCTTTCTCCCGATGTCCCTTTGGAATAGGTGGGGCTTCGCATTCAACTACTTTTTTTATTACAGTTTCGTTGGCTGGAAGCGAGTCCAGCCCTGATCCGAAACTGCTTACCCTGGAAAAATAACCGGGAGTGCCCTCCTCGCAATAGTTAACCGGCTTTTCTGGCGACATCATTCCAGAACTGAATTGAGACTTTTCTGGTTTTCTCGAAACGTTTTCCATTTCGGAAATGTCCTCGGTGGAACATCGGTCCTTTTCATCGATTATATTTTTCGTCTACAATGTGAAACATCATTAAAATCAATTCATTGCTATAACAAAGCGAATTACCTCTTTAACGTCTTTGGTTTCTTTATTTTTTAAAGCATCATTGTCAATTTCGGACTTTTCGTTGCCTACATTACGTAAATCGGACATAGAAGTGGCATTTGAGAAGACAAATGGAGTCTCATATGGGGTACCTTCAGTGCAGTAAGTTTTCACTGTATCCGGCTGTAAAATACAACGTTTAACAAATATAATTTATGCCATAAACAATTTATACTTGAACGTATTCCTGTTTCGTCATTTTATCGCAAATATCTGAATCTGAGTCGTCCTCAGCGTATCGTAAAGAATAATCAGTTGGTTGGTCTAAATCCGTTTCTGTATAGCCAATATCATATTTCGAATCCTTGTTTTCGCCAGAAATTTCCGGCGAAGCAACCATTTTTCTAGGTATTTCTCCTGTAGTTTCCAAATATTTTCTACTATAGTCTATTGGTTGTTCAGGCATATCATCTTCATAAGAATGATCTGAATATTTCGTCCGTACAGGAAGGTACGAAGCAGGATTCGTATGTCTGATCGGTTGAGGCACATAAGGTAGACTCGAACCGCCTACAATAATTTATTTTAATTAATTAATACATTAACATTACCATAAGAGTTAAAATAATACCGTAATTTTGAGCGATTGAAGATTTAAATCTTAAGTCTGTGACATAGCTGGTACAAGGCTCGTTCAAATTCAGACTAGCAAAGGCGTTAGTTAAGCCATCAGGACTATTTCGAGATTTACTATTAAAGAAATTCGTCGCATTTTCGGTATTCGATTTCACTGGAGAGTCCTTGTCGATGTTCTCGTAAGTTTCACTAAGATTAGTATCCAAATCCTAAAGAAATAACACTTACTATACATTAGAAATATTTGAATAGGATCAATAATTACCTGCAACAGAGCTTTTTGTTTTCGAGCTCCCAATGTGGGAAGTTGAGGTAAATTCAATGCCATTGCAGTGGAATCAAGTTTTTGGGTTAAAAACTGTTGTGGTCGACAACTGAGCAAATTTTTCAATGCAGCACTTGAACCCATAGCGATCATTTTATGCTTGGAATGGTTTAGGCTGCGCAACATCGTTGGCGCTCCCATTTCCCATAAAGCTTCTTGATCTTGGGCATTTTTCGCCGAGAGATTCCATAAAGTTCCACACGCGTTTGACACTACAGTCAAACTCGGCGACTTTAATTGATCCAAAAGGATATGAAGGCATTTGTGTTTGCGCAAAATCTCTCTGTAGTCATCTCTCACGGCGATCTGACTTGAAATGTTTCTCAATATCCCTCCAGCATTTTCGATTATTGCTAAACTTTTCGAGGGAGTCTTGTATGTCAGCATATCAACGAGAAATCCCAAGCCGCCCTCTACGCCACAAATTTCAGATTTGTTTTCGGTGCAATGGGCGGACAAATTCCAAAGGGCGGACAATATGGATTTTAGAGTGTTTTCTTTGTTTTGTAACATTGCAGCTTTCATTAAACCTGATACGCAGCCCACATCTCGTAAAATTTCTTTACTGGTCGAGTCAGCGCGCCACGATAAATTTCTCAGAACACTGCCTGTTACCTAAATAAGAAAAGTTCATGAATAAATTGAAAAAAACTTATTTAGTCACATTAACTTGTCTAAGTTCGTCACTAGGGCTTTGTAACTGCATTACGAGAGCTCTCATGAATTCCTTAAAGGAGCATAAAAGAGTTTTGTTACCGCTGTCCCCAAATGTAAGATTAGTAAGGGCCATGCACGCATATCTACGCATCAATATACAATGGCCTTCGCGCATAGAGCTAGCATGTATTGAATGCTCAATCTGAAAATGTCTTAATCTAACAAAATATTACTTCCACGCAAATTTAATATTACCTGTACTAGCGTGGCGATAGCATGAATCCCACCCAGTTGACAAATGGCTTGACGATGTCCTTCGTCAAATGACAATTTCATTATATGAGCAACAGTTTGTACAGGATGTTTATCACCACCTATAAACATCAATAGTAACGAGGGAATCTTCTTAACAGACATAAAAGAGACTTACTTTGCAGCTGAGTACTATCTGCAGAGTCCAAGTGGTATTCCAAATCATACTTTATGCACTCCATGTACCGGCGCACATCCTCGAGAAGTTTTAAAATCCTTGTTTCACGTTTCCTAATTTTCTCATCTGTCTGAGAATTGACTAAGTTATGTAAGGCTTGCGCAGCCTTTCTTCTAGTTTCGCTATCTTTGTCCGATTGCACCAATTGCACGAGCAAAGGTATACAACCCGATTGACGCATTGCCAAACAACTTTCAGGACATGAACTTAGAGCTAGCAGAGTTTCCCCCATATCGACGTGTTCTTGACTGCCTAACATAGACAATAAGCTATTTACCACATCCATTTTTGCTTCCAGTTGTTGTGTGGACCATTTTTGTTCGGAAGGACACAAAACTTGATCTATGGGAACCCCTCCGGAACTTGAGGCGAAAGACATTACCGAAGAGACGTCCTAAAATTTAATAGTGTAAGGCGATAACAAAAACAGTATAAAACAAATATTTACATGGTGATAGGCTGAATTCGAGCTGAGGTCCTGTCGTTTTGCCCCATTTGTACCTGATTCCCCGAGACTGGTGGGTTCTGAATTCCACATATTTGTCTTTTTAACATTGGGCCATGCCCCATGATATAAAGAATCTAAATTTAATATTTGTTTAACTAACTTATAACAGTAGCGAGTAAAAATTTCAGAGTTAAAGAGTTATCTTGGACTGAGTACCTCAAATTATTGCAAATTACCTCAAAGAAAATTGTTTGTTTTATTAATACTATAATATGTAAAAGAGTTTTAATGACTGTATAACAAATCGAAGTGCACCAATGTTTTATTATTTTTAATTTTTTTTTATTTTTATTATTTTTTATTTTTATTTAAAAACCATTTGAATCAGCAAGAACTCCATGTTTGTGTCATTTCACATTTAGCCAGTTTGACCTTCCCTAATCGCATGTAACTGAATTATAATATCAATATGTACCTGTATGAGTCTGTCCAGTTTTACGACCACTAACTGGTTCACTACTGACGGACATTTGTCCAGAACTTCTTGATGATTTTGTTAAACCGAAACGAAATTCGTCTTCGCTGAGCACAGTATGGTCTTGATCGGAATTCGATGATGCGTGGTCGTACTAAAAAGTTGCAAATTTCAATATAAATAAAATATTAAATTTGTAATGTTACATTTGGAGAATTGGAGCGATCCTGTCCTCTATTTAACAACAAGCTCTCCATTGTGTAATCTAGTGGTATATCATTCTGAAATAAACAAGGACTTATAGAAATGTCTAACGATAGATTTTGAGATGGGCGTGAGCCGTTCATTTTACTCCTTGAAGATTATTTAAGATGTGACAGAGCACTTTATAGCGACTATTTTTAACTGGTCGTGTTTAGAAAATAAATTTTTCAAAGAGACATCGAGTGCGTTACACACTCTCACTTTCTAACCGTCTCTCAACGGATAATATCCTAGGCAATTCCGAAAAAAATATTATTTTAAGAGGTTTTCAGTGATTTTTGGCAAAAGAGAATATAGTGTGGTTGATTTCTTTTTTTGGCATCGCGCCAATGCCACGCGAGTAACAGTAATTGATTAGTATAGCAACGACCTGAAAATAGTTGCTTCCTTAAAACAAGGAATTTTTTTATTAAGGCCCATAAAACACACAACAACGCCGTTTCATTGCAACAACCATAAACAAACAATCAAGTCGGACGCGATAAATATTTATGTTTCACTTTCCGCAAGGATGCAGTAGACATTGGTGCATTAGAAAAAGCAATTGAGGCCAATTTAAGTGCCAAATATAGTCAAAAACCTTGTTATTCGACCATGCTATTCGTCGATGAGTCATCCAAAGTAACACACAAGTTTTAAAGATTGTTTTCAACAAAAAAAAACAGTTTATCGTTTTTTTAAATCAATTCAACGCCTGTGACTCGCGTTACAGCTGCGGTGCACTGCAGGACCACGGGACCGTGAAAACACTCAAAGGCAGGAATAAATCGGAACGCTAAAGGTGTCAATACACGAAACTGTATGTACAATCTCATCAAAGTACTTGACAGCTTTAATGAAAGTATTTGTTTATCGATGTTTTATTTATTATTATGAAAATATAAAGAAAATCTTTTATGAGTCACAAAGTCATCAAAATATACAGGAAGTAACGCATAAATGATGAACGAAGGTGTACAAATTTTTTTTTAAACTGGACAATTCGATAATTTATTTAAGATAATATGAACATTTAGCGTTACATTAATAACCCGATTGCACACCATATGCATCCATATTTTCAGTAAATCTAAGACCCATTTTCGAATGGAATAATATAAGTTTTGATGTATCTCTAAATCGGTTCAAGGACATCGATGTCACTCTGTTATTGTGGCCACCCAGATCTCCCGACATCTCGTCCGTTGAGCATGTGTGAGACATTATGAGACGACGACATCACATAATTATATGTTCAAATAGAAATAAATCAAACAAAAAGATATGTATTTGAAACGAAAAATTTCAAAATCACCCTGTATTTTAAATTTAAAGAGTAGCAGTAGTTCTACGAAAAAGTAGCACGATGTCACAAATATCGCATGTTTTAATCTTTTAAATACAATAATATTGGTATACTCTGTAAATATATAGTGTTATATTTTAGAACTGAACAGCTGAAATGTTCTATAACTATATCAAAGTTTAACTGTAGGGTCGCCTTTAGCTCCTTGCGCTTGCCCTTTACAAATGCCAACCGGCTAAAAATGCACAGGGGTTTGTCGAATGAAAATGAGCCAGCCGCAATGCATTAGCAATTTTCATAAAGACTTACCTGGAGATGTTGTGAGTTTGGTTCAATAAATGGCCTGGCCAATTGCTGGACCCTTTGAGCCTTACGTCTCAGACCCTGAACCTCGACCAACAGGGCTTCATAATGTGACACTGGCAAAGACATTTTCCGTGTTAAATTTCAGTCCTTCCACTATCGATTGATGCTGCTGGAATGGCATAGAATTTAAGTTAGCTGGTGTGATAAGGAATTTCTATAAAGAATGTATTTTTTTAAATAATTGCCGAACAAAAAATAACACGTTTTGCTTCAATGAGAGAGAAAGTACTCTCTCCAAGCTGTCTACTGAATGAATAGATGGTTACTTATTTAATTTGTTATACATTCATCGACATGAAAGGGAAATTATTTTTGCATATTTTGTAAATATGTCGTACCTACATATGTATGTCTATGATTTATTGAAATATTGATTTTGTTTACGCCTGCGTGGGCGTGAACTCGGCATGGGATATTCCTATTTTCCGGAAAATTTCAATGTGACAACTAAATATTTTACTGAATTTCTCCAAGTATTAATGTATTATATCGAAACTCGTAGTTCTTATATTAAAATTAACGCGTTTCACATATCTTAATTGAGAAAAAATCCATCCAACAGATAAACACATTCACAAAAAAAGATTATCTTTATATAAAAAGTGTATGGTTTAAATTCCTACTTAAGAATATCACAAGAATATACAAGAGACTTTACGTCTTACCATGATTTCCTTTAAAAAACGATTTAATTAATTGCTTGCTTGACTTGAGCTATTTCGAAGAAACACATTCAACCACCATTTTCACATAGACAATGTTTTGTTCTATGTCAAAGAAGATTAATATGTCATCTGTCGAAATAAATTGAAAAACCGACGTTGCCAAATCATACTCTAAAATCACCTGTTAAATACATATATAGAAAAGAGTTTTTTAATGTAAATAGTTAAGTAAAAATTAACGGAATTCCTTATGATAGTTATATAGATTAATTTTAAGATTAGGTTTTAGTCAATGTTTATAAGATTTAATTTATAATTTATAATTTGATATATTTTTTTACGGTAATTGACACATAACAACTTAAGATTATTAATAAGAGATGTCGCTATCGATGTATTATAGTACTAGAGATGTGGATATCAAGCGATAACATGTATATCGACTTGTAAGAATGGATTATCTTGATAGATAATTTCGTCATTGGGAATGCAAAAGGCGCTATGTTGGTATGGACAAATCTTTCAGGAATAATAAATAACTTTTTTTCTTTTTTAAAATGTTTTGTTTTTTAAAGAATGTAATAGAACTGTTTCTACTATTCTTAGAAATATTATTATTATTAAATCCCTTAATTTTGATCTTTCATTGTGACATGATTAAAAATCTACTAATTAACACCATAGACGTATAGACGTTTTAATTTTAGCAATATTTTTGGTGGGCCATTTTTTATGCACCCAAGTTTATACTAATTTTAATTGTGACAAAAATCATAAAAACATCTTCTGCATCTTTTGCCGAATCTATGGTTTTTTAGAACAAATTTTGCATATTACCACTTTCACACATACATGAGCCACAAATTTTATCAATCATCAACTGAATATTCTTGGGAATCACTGTTAAAATTCTTAAAATGCTAAAATTTAATGACAAGATATAAAACATATTTTTTTAATTCGATCGTTACATGGTTTTATAGGTTATATTGGCAGTTTTGAAAATACCCGAAAATTCACGACTTCAGTACCCATTTCCCCTTGCCGCTAAAATCACTATCCCCTCGGCGTTATGCTCCGTCTATATATTCATACGTCTATGATTAACACATACAAATAGATATTTTTCTATTTCCAAAATAAATACTAAATACATAGCGGATTTTATATTCAATAATTTTTATGTTAAATATTATATTTAGCTATATCAGAGACTATTGTCTCTAGATATATAGAGTTTTTTAAATGATGGGCATTATTGTTCTGAATGAATTGAACCGATAATCTCATAATTTCGGTTTTTTTGCTACATAGCGCCGTTTGCATTCCCAACAACGAATTGTTTCCGTATACCGATCAATATAAACAAAAACAAAGTCCCTAAAAAAACATCAGTTAATTACGCTACCCAACAATGAAAGTGTTTGGGGGTCCAAAATAACTTATTCTTATGTATTTTCTTTCACCTGCTGAATTCAAAAATCATAATGAAAATAACCAATTAGGTCTTGGTTTAGAGACTAGATAGGTCATTCAATTTCATTACACAATAAAAACATTTTTTGGATGTTTCGTTTACTCTATGTGTCAAATCTTATTAATTTTAGGATAAGAAAAACGAATCTGGCAAAGGAAAATTTTTATTAGCTAGTTTAAAAAAAAATCAGGTGGTCGCTGGATGAGATCTTTTTTTTTTTCAGGTTGTCTCTTGTAAAGGAATTCCATGTAATAGAACGAAAATACCAGGGTCGTTGGAGTGAAGCAATGCTTGCAGATTACTGCTGGTGTTTGTGTAGAGTTTCATCCGGAACTCACTTACAAGGGGCACGCTAAAAGAAAATGATCTCATCCAATCACCACCTGATTTTTTTTTGGAAACTAGAGCTAAGAGTTTTTCTTATCCTAAAATTGATAAGATTTGACATGTAAAGTAACAAAAACATTAAAAAACATTTTTTTTGTTGGGTAGTGTTATTTGATTACGAGACAGTAAACATTTTTGATTGAAACATTTTCATCACTAAGAACGCTGATATATTTGTTCTGTGTTGTGGCTTGTCAAGAAAAAATCAGTTAGAAGCCGGTTTAGGGGTATTGCAAGCAAAGAAATGAAAGATTAGAACGGGCAAGGGCACAACAAATCAGTCGCCTCAGAGTGAGAGAGGGAAAATTATAATGGTAGGTGTGTCCTTTTGACGAGATCCTAAACAGCCCAAGGGATACCAATGTTGCCAGATGTTATTTACAAAATGTCAAATGCCAATATTCGCGATTCGCGCTAGAAATGTTTGGTTCAAACAGTTAAATACATATAACATGTAATAATAATAATAATTCTTATATTATTAGTTATTTAATCCATAAAACTTACAAAATTGGTTTTTATATGTATCATATAAATTAAAAAATATACAGAACATTGTGTTAGATAAAACTAAAGATTTTCAAATAATTTTCGAATATTGATGGTCATTTAATGCTGTAACTGATTTTACAATAATTTTTTCTTTTGAAGAATATGATAAATTCTCGTTGATATTTACAACTTTTTGCGAAGATGCCGTCTTAAAACCTTTTTTTGTTTCAACGCGTTTCTTTTTTGTAGATACAAATCTTAGCTGCGGCTCAATAGTTCTTTTCTGAGACTTACTTTTTACTTCAAAATTATCATTTATTTGGTTATTAAAAGCCGGACACTCACTCAAATTATTTATCAGTGATAAATAGTGATGAATTAGATTGATCATTGAATCATCAAACTTTTGAAAATCTAGACTCTCCATTTTTGAAAATATCTCTTTAATTTTAATTATTTTTTCTGTTTTACTTGAATATTCTTCTGAAAGAACTGCTAATTCTTCTAAAATTGGCAGCTTATTTGACTTCTCTAAATTACATTGATTTGAGTGTTCTCCAAAATATCTAGTAATAAATATATGAATGTGTTTACATATCACTTTTTTTTCTTTATAAAATTTGCAAGTGCATGAATACATATGATTACATATTTTACAAAACCGGCAGATTTTTTCACAGCACTGAGTATCCAGTAATTGGTGAATTATGTAACATGGATTATTTTCAGAGTCGTTTTTTGAAATCTCATAATAGGTTCCATTATTATTATTATTAATATTGTAAATTTCAGTTTTGGTTAAAGCTTTCTGGTGACTTTTCGATAATTCTCTACTTTCTTTGGTATATTCTTTTTTAGTTAATCGAATTATCCTTTCTACACTTTTATCCCTAATATATTTTAAAACAGCATGTAAACCCTTATCAAGACGTTTAACAGTCTTTCTATCCAAGTAAAAATATTTTAAGACTTTGTGCATAGACTCTATATGCATATTAGTGTTTATCGTAGATTCTTTCCTAAAACAGTAGGCCCATTTCTTAAAATTATGAGTGTAATTATTGCTAAAGTATTCACCAAATTTTTGTGTTTCTACATCACTACACATATAACTCACTGCATTATTCAAACATGAAACAAAATCTGCCTCAATAGTTTGTTGTTGCAAAGTTTTTAGAATTTTATAAATTTCAGTACGTTTTTCTTTGTTTTTAATTTTGCTTAAATTACTCTGCCATGCTTTGTCCACATGCCACGAACAAAATAAATGTTTTATAGTATATATATTATCATCTCGGCCACCACCATTGAAATCACACATTACCATAAGCCATGCATTAATGAAAGTTTCATCCATATCTGATATAAAAATTCTACAATTAACCACACCTAAAATAAATTTAAAAAATAAATATTCTGTTCTGTCTAATGTCTAAAGTTTAGACATTGAAACTGAAATATTTTTAAAATCTTACTACACATACATACATATATCATACACGCTCACACACAAACATTACAAAAGTTAAATTAATTTCGAAGCCTTATTATAAAATAGTTCTAAAGAAAAATATTATAAATGATTGTAAGGTTTAGTGCAGAGTACTAAAAACTAAACAAATAAATAGAAATCCTACCTACTGCTCCTTTTACCAAAGTAAAAAATATAGCTTGCACTGCGGTATCTTTTTTATTAGAAAACATATGAGCAACCGGGAACCCATGGTGAAACTCATCAAGTACCATAATCGTTGTCATTTCAAAGTCATAACCGTTTAAGCCATGAGTATTATCAATAGTAATTGTACAAGGGAATTTCTTTATCATTTGCTTCTGGAAAGAATTCATTATAATGAGACAAAAGTCTTCCGTTTTCAAAATATTGTGCTCCTGTCCCTGAGGTTTAAATAACAAAACTGGATTTTCCTTAAGACTTTCGCATTCTTTTACCCATAAAGCAACAGAGAATGCATCATTGAAGTCTCTTTTTCCATCATTCCACTCTATTCCATAGCTAGTTTTTATATTTTCAAGATCCTTCATTTTTAAAAGATCAATTCTTTTGGAATCTTTTTCAATATTATCTCGAGTTGATTGTAGAATTCTGACAAATAAAATGAATGTATTTTAATTTTAGTTTTGACATTATTATATTCAAAATTTATTATTAAAAATTAAGATTGAAAGCACTAAATTTTGCTGACCGTTGAGGTGTTATCCCACTAACTAGTTTTGATGCAATATTCTGTTTTTCAGATTTTGGTAATCGGATGTGCTGGATTTCTAAAGCATGGCCATAATGACATTTTTGGTATTCAACAAGTATTTTGCCATTTTCTTTTATCAATTTTATTTCACTTGTGCATAAGACATTCATCTTACAAGATCCCTGACTCTTTGGTAATCGTTTTTCTTTATGGGCTTTAGCAATGTAATCTAAAGGAAATTATATTTACATAAATAAAGCCTGGATTTTTATACATCTGTTTGCTATGAACAATAAACTTACAATTAGTAATAAAGAATCATTAGGTACCTACTTGTTTTGCTTCTATTGCATTTGTAGTATATTATTTCCCCAATCGTACTAGAATGTTTGCTTTTAAAAATATAGGAACAGTTGTTAAGAGATTCGGTGATAGACTTCCAGTTTTCAAAATCTAAAAGTTTTTCTTTTTATGTGAAAAAATGCTTGTATATTTACATAAATAATAAAAAATTAGTACCAACCACTCATATTTTCAAAACAGTGAAACTGGGTTTCAAACGACTGCATTAGATGTGCTTTTTGCAAATGATTTACCAAGTCCTTATTACATCGAAATATACAATCACAATTTTCTTCAAGGCAACGATTATTCCAAATAGTATTTCTTCCATAGGGAACAGGATCTGAACAATCTTTGTGCACTTCTCTAACATGCCGATTATGAGAAGACTGTGTGCTAAATAGCTTATTGCATTTAATACAAATAATCGACATTTTCTTTAATTACAAATTTCACATAGGAGATTGTTTAAACCAAACATTTCTGGCGCGAATCGCGAATATTGACATATGACATTTTGTAAATAACATCTGGCAACATTGGTATCTCTTGGGCTGTTTAGGATCTCGTGTCCTTTTGTAGTGCACATCTAATTGTAAGACAAAGTCACATCTACCGCTACACTTTCCTCTCTCTTTTTACTAAAGCGCTTTTTTCGCTTACGTGAATCCCTTGCCCGCTCTACTTGTAGTCATATATCTATGATTAAAAGTTAAAATTACGATACAGTTATTATGAAGAAAAAATTAATTACTTTTCGACTCTGCAATTATAAAATGGACGTTGTAATACTCCAGTACATTGTAATAGAATTATTTTTAAAGTACATATATGTTTTAGAATGAGTCAAAACATACATAAGTCTTATTACGAATTGTCTTAAATATCGATTTTTCCAAAATATCGATATATCGTGCACAACCATGGTTGATGTGAGACATTTTTTCGAGTAGAAATTAAGTGTTGCTACCACAATCAACAACGGTTTAATTCGAACGTAGTTAATACCTATATCTCAATAGGTGAAATTTTTAATTTGTACTTTCTTAAAAGATGTTCGGCGTTTTAGTTTCCGGACGATTGGTAAGTTAACCTCAAATTCATTTTTCAATAGTAACGGCAATTTTAATACAATTAATGATGCAAATTTCGAAAATTCATTCTTCCTAATCTTATTTTAGGTTCAAACCGAATTTCAACAAATCAGCGAGAAACAATGCGTCACAACAATTCCGGACGCCGACAACATAAATCACGTAGCGGTCTTCCTCACTGGTGCCATGCCATTTCCTGAAGGGACTGCAGGCCAGGGTAAAGAAATGAAGTGTGTATTGAAATGGAAACTCACTAATTCACAATCCTGTTTTAGTATACTTTAGTTGGCCGGATCCAACTGCACCTCCAAATTGGCAACTGCTCGGCTACATTTCAAACAATAAGCCCTCTAGTATTTATAAAATATCGAATTTGAAAAGGCTAGATGAAATGGGCGATTATTCTAATATGATGTTTGGTCAATCTCATATAGTTCATAATGCGCAAATAGGAATTAGCATAGGTGAAGTTAGTGGGTTAATGGTTATGAACCATTGTTCTTAAGAATTTTTCATTTTAGAACCTTTGGAGAATATCCAGGAAGTTCCTTCTCCTGAAGGAACGGAAGTTCAAGTATCTTTTGCGCAAAAAATGCTAAAAAGTTTTATGGATTACGTGTTGTCTTATACAATAACGCAGGCCCATATGGTTCCGGACCCTACAGCCACTTACGTCCCCCTATCTACAGTTCAAAACTGGTACACAAATTTTGAGAGAAGACTAGCACTCCATCCAAACTTCTGGAAATCTTAATAGTAACTTAATTTGCAACTTAAAACACACAATGGACCTATAAATGTTAAGCTGTGAGCTATTCGAAATGAATCAAATTCGCTTGGTCTCTTCTATTTAATAGTTTATTTTGAATTATCGCAAAGCACTACAAAAAATGCATTTAAGTTTTTTAAATCAAATGTCAAGTTTTCAGTGAAATCTTTAATAAATAAACAAGAGTATTTTGAGGTTTTTCTGGAAAACTGTTTATAAGGGCCAACTCAGAACCCAAATAAACCAAACTGATTCTAATTGGATATTTTTTTTTCCATGGGTTCGAACGTTACGATTTTCTAACCAGCTGGGTAAACTAGCTTTATAATTCGAATTATATGGATAGGTAACAGAAGTGTATACCAAAAATTTATGCTTTTATTAAAACTCTTAGACTTTAACATTTTTCATAATTTTATTTTATTTAAAAAAAAATACATTTTCGATCCCAGTCTGACAAAATGTGATACATATGTACAAGTACTGTACACATTCCATTTTAAATATCTGTTTCGTTAAAATGGAGAATTCAATATTAGTTATCTAAATGATGATAAAAAGTATCAAACTCTTTGACATTTGCCTTTACATTTTCAGAAACACCACCACACTCTAGTTCGTAAATGAAAATATCCTATCCTTGCACATGGGTATAGTTTTTTCCATTGTCCAATTGTTTAATTTATACGTATATTCAGTTTTTGGCATTTTTTTATTTTTCATAATGAAAATTATCATATACATGTACATACATACGATTTTAACAAATTTAAGATAGCCATTCCAATCTATAAAAATGCCATTAATATTAATTTTAATTAGTTTAATTGGACGCCAATTAGATTATTATAAAAAAGGATTCTTCTAATAGAAAATTAGAGACTGTCAGACACTATTTCTCGAACAAGGATCACAGGATATCTAAATTATCTAGGAAATTTCCTAAATATTACAATTCATTAATACACCTATCTAAAGCTAATATTTTTCACTAGTGGTAAAAAAAATAATACATATCTTCTTGTTAATGAGGGAACGCAAAACCTACATTTTTCTGTCAATATGTATATCTTTATATAAAAAAATGTCCATCTTATCCAGCAATAATATCACAAAATTTTATTTGGTTCTTGTACGATTAGTCTTTGTTAAATACTAACGCCTCGCGGTCTACACAAGAAGAGCAAATAATTTGCTTGTTTGGCCATTGTAACGGTAGATTAATAGATTCTGGGTGAATTTTCCAAATAAGTCTGAAGAAATAGTTCTAAATTCTTTTTCACAAAATATAAAATAATAAAAATTGTACAAATTTTCTTCGAAATCTTACATTTACGCTACATTGTATATTGGCCTATATAATGCCTTCACTCTTTAAATTATCAATGGATTATTTAAAGTAGTGTTATTATTGCTGGTAATTGTAAAACCAAAAATTCGTTAGGTCTTAAACTTCACGCGCAGAAAATTTAGGTTAAAATAGCCAATAGAAAAACTAACCGCAATTTTTAGAGAGGAAATGGCAGCAGATCTAAACACTTTTTTTCATAGACATATAGAAATACTAGAAGAGATAATAGTCTTTGAAATAGCGTCTCGCCATACATGAACTAATATTTAAAGTACTTTATTTTCATTTGGAAATAACTTATTCATTCATTCAATTGTGAAGTTAATAAAATATATGACATATATCGATTAATGTTATGAACTTTTATATGTTTATAAATTATTGTTACTGTCAATGTAACAAATTTGACAGAATAAAATTGAACAATATGACAACAGCGTTGGCAAGTAGCAAATGACCTCTTCAAATATTACACTGTTTTTTTTTCTCATTTCAAATAAGTTTTAAAAGTTCTTTTAATTGTTCAAAAAATGGGTGGCAAACAAAATAGGACCAAAAACAACGTTAGAGTAAGTCTACTAAAAATAACTACAAAATTTCATTAAATGATATTAGTTGTGTAAACATCTTTACGGTGTACTAATCAGCTGTACGCCCTTGGAAAATATAATTTTCCTAATATTTTTCTATTGAAATGAATATCTACCAAATCCTATAAGACTTCGCATCATTAAAATTACCTATTTTAAAATATTTTTACTAAAAAGCCGCTCAAACATAGGTAGTTTCATAATAATTACAACAGTATTAATTTCACGGCTTATATTTTTAATATCCATGAAATTTTAGCCGTCCAACAGCGGACGTAGTGCTGCAATGCTATATTCAAACTTACCGCAATTTTCTGGTTTCACTGGAACCTCTAAACCAGTTGGTTTATCATCATTTGCCTTCAGCAATCCAATTGAGGATTTTGATACTTCCTTGGACGACAATTTCCAGTTGGTCCTAAAGAAAGTATCCAAAAAAGATTCCACGACTAAATTAAAGGTAATGTATTAATCGTTATTATTTAGATTTAAACATATTTTTTTAAGGGTCTACAAGAGTTTGCTGAAATGGTGCAAAATGCTGACTTGTCAGTAATCAAGGCTCTTCTGCCTAGCTGGCCGAGATTTTATAGTATTCTAGTTATTCATCCGGACAACAGGATTCGGGAAGCTACCCAAAATGCTCATCAAATAATCGTTTTAAAAGCCAAAAGAGAAATTGCGCCTTATTTAAAGCAACTGATGGCTCCCTGGTATACTTCGCAATATGATAATTATCCTCCTGCGGCTGCAGCAGCTATTCAAGCTTTTAAAGTAACATCAATAACATCTTAGGTCCAGTTCATGTAAATATGCTTTTCAGGATACATTTTCACCTACAAAATTCAAAGAAGCTGTGATTTTTTGCCATCAAGAGATCCTCAGTTACATCTACGATAACTTAATTGTTCAAACAGCAGAAACAGCCTCACCAAGTCAATTTTCTCCTGAAGAAGCTGAAACTCGATACGAAAGAATAGTGATATCATGTCTGCAAGGTTATGCCGTCTATCTGAAAGAAGTGCCAGAGGAAAATCTTACGCAATGTCTCGATCTCAACAGCGAGATCGTGTCGAATAAGAAGTTTTGGAAGTTATCTCAAAGTAAAGTGTCCTTAATTAGATCCTCCTGGTTTCAAGTATTGTCGGTAATATTACAAAAGGAACAACGATTGTTAAAGGGCAAAGAATCACTAGTTTTTACGACAATTTTGAATAGTCTTAAAGAAGAAGAAGAAGCATTAGTTTTGCCTGGCATTTGGGAATGTCTTTTACTAGCCACCTCGTCTCCAGTAAGAATTTTAATTTTTATATACACATTTCTATGTCTAAATTCAATATGCATTAGGATTGGCATAAATATATCAACTTAGATCAACAGTTTTTGCCAAAAATCTTAAACGAAGTGAAACAAGGAGGACGTAACAATGCCACGTTAGTTTATCCGAATCTGCTTCCTCTACTATCAAATTTGCCTTTAATGGAAGACAAAAAGAAGAAACAGTTTTACTCAAGTTTTTTTGAAAACATGAACGCAAGGTAATAAAAACCTTTTATTTCAAAATTTCAGTAATTAAAACTGGTCATTTTTAGTTTGAAAAACAAGACCGTTATAATCAGTCATCAAGAAACCAAAGCTGTAGCTTTAGCTTACATGGAATGCCTTCAATTTCTAGTACTGAAAAATTTAGATAACACCGTCCTATGCAAGTGCTTATTTAAGCAATTGTCTAATTTACTAGAATGGTGCCTAATGAAAGAAGCTGTTTGTTATCGTGTTATTTTCATTCAATTCTCTCAGTTTCTAACGCTTGTAACTCGACATGAGAACAACGTCATTGGGCAGCTAGTGAAAGATTTATGTAATTCTTTATGCGAAATATTTTCAAATAACACAATGGTTTTCAAACAAATCGAACTTCTTCTGGAATTGAAGTCAATTAAGCTTGAATGTGTCCAAGATCTTGTGCTTAAGACGTTTGAAATTTACGTAAAACGAATCCAAGATAGTTCGAGCAATGACTTGTTTAAATCACTTGTATTGCTGGTCAAAGAATTTGGAAATGAAACTTTTTTAAAACTTTTACCGCAAAATGAAAAATCTGAAGCAATGGATATTTATCGGACTTGGTTTAAGAACTGGCTCTTTTCAGACCAAATGTACTGCGAAAGTATTTTAGATTTGATATTTTTATTAATGGAAGACCTCAGTTTGGAGGACAAAGAAGAGATTTTAAGAGATTTACTGAAGGTAGTCAAGCTTTAATGTTCAATATTCATATTTTAAAATTAATATATTTCAGATTAAACAAGACAGTTGCCTTGTTTGGTCTATTTTGAGAGCCCTATCAATGCCTCAAGATCCCGCAATTGTAAATTTCCTAAACAAAGACGCTGTTAAAGATTTATTCAAGGTAATCACAGAAGAATTCATAGCAAATAAGTGCTCTGAAGAGCATGAAGAAATGTTAAAAATAGTTTTTTCAAATAAAGGTAATAATTAATTGCTCGTAACACAATGCCTATATTTTATTGATGTTTAGGCTTCATGTTAGACGCAAAGCTACTTGAAGAAATTATTAACAAAGTGGTGAAGAGAATTTCGAAAGACATAGAAGAGAATACTCGCACTGATGCCGTTTACAGCCTTGCAATGCTTATCAGCAAATCCATTTATCTTTCATCAAAACGATTGACCTGTGGCGACCAATTGTTAATGGCTCTTTTCAATTTGGTTGTCAAAAATAATGAGAAAACCGATATCTGGAGAGAATCTTTGGAAAGATTACTTGAAAATATTGATAATTCAGAGCAAAATTTATTGATCCAGAGACATTTTGAGTTTATCAAAGAGGAATTTCAATGTATCGTAGTAAATAAACGACGAGCTCAAATGGAAAATCTACACGAAGTTATTGAAATTTTACTTGAATCTGTTGATAATAAACTAGAAGACCTAGATTGGCTAATGGAATCTATATCTATAAATTCTCAGATAAATCTGGATAGCCTTCTTGACTTATGCAAAGTTTGTATGAAAATTTATAATTCAATTATACAATAATTCATTTAATGATGATTTTTCAGATGGCTGAGTACGTTAAAGGTACCTTGGACAGTCCTTATGAAGAGATTCTTATAAAAAAACCAATTGGAGAACAAGAAGTTTTGAACTGTTTTACCTACAATTATCTTAAAATCAAAATTTTAGCTACAAAAATAAATAATAACATTGTAGTTAACTTATCTGAAGATCTAACCGAAACAGTATTAGACATTATTTATTCTTACACAATTTTACAAACTTTTCTAAAACACTTTAACAACGTAAATAGTAAAATAGAACTTAAATATATAGTTTTTAATAATATTGTTTGTAGATTAAGCATTACAATGAATTAGTGCATCATTTAAATCAGCTTGAAGATAGTTATAAAGGAATTATTGATTCTGTTAATGTGGACTTCGAAAAATTGTTGAAATCCTATTCTCTAAAGTTTGGCTGGATATGGAGCATCGCCGCTTTTAATCTCAAAATAAACTGTGACAATATTTCAGAAACGAATGAGTCAATTGGTTCTTTACATACAAAACAAACTTATGGCATGCAGGATCGTTCCCTGAAGCAGCTTATTGAGGATGCTGAAAAGCTTCGAAGCGAGAATTTAACTCAATTTTTATATGAGAATTGGTTTGCCTTCATTTTAGGATCTTTTTTATTTTAATTATATTTTTGCTTTTTAGTGATATGTCGTGGCAGGATGCTAATAAACTCATTAGAGTTGTGAAGGATTGTAAAATTTTAATTGAAAACTTCACTTTAGACATGAAGTATTGGGATTTCATAGTTGTAACAATTTTTTCATGGATAATGAATTGTGTTAAGGCCCGAAAACTCTTAAAACAATATCAGGTGAGTTTAAAATGTGAATGTTCCCTTCGCAATTGCAGTTTCTTTACCCTTTTCCAGTATCAAGCAATGGTTGTGTCAGTAACGGACCTTTATATAGCAATCCGCAATAAAGTTGCTAAATTAAAAGAAGAGAATAAAGATATACAAGTGAATTGTGTCCAAGAATGGGAGGACGTAATTGAGGAAAACGTGCATGCAAATATTGCTCAATTGTGGCTGTTTCTTGCTGGTAAGACTACATGTAAATTTTCACATTACGCGAGAGTAATCAATTTAATTTTCAGATCATTTTACGAAAAATCAGGAAGATCCTTTCCTTAACTTACCTTTCTTACAAAGTTTTGGTAAAATTACTGAATACTTGCGACATGACTTGTTGTTCAAGACTGCTCAAGTACCCAAATGGAGTAAGTTCCTGAAAATCAGTACAAATTCGTTGCTCACCAACTGTCAAACGATTCTGCAAATTTGGGGCTACAAAATGTTGTCTATCTTGTCGCCTGGTTTAGTCAAACTCGACGAGGAATCGGTTAACAACACTTTGCCGCATAAAAACGGTCTAATTTTTGAACAATTCAAGAACAAGCTTTCGGAAATTCAAGATGTAGTTAATAGCATTTTATCTGGTTTTCGGTAGGATTGAAATTGACAAAAATGAACTTTGAACAATAATGCTTTTGTAGAGTTGGAGAGAACAGTTGCAAAGTGGAACCGGGATACGACTCGTTCACATACAGTTTAGCTTATTTGTTTCTTTGGGATGTTATGATAAGTTTATCTAGAGTAGCTTCCAGCGAACTTAGGTTCCAATATTCGGACTGGTTAAAGTAATATACAATAAACAAAATCACACTTTAAAATTAACGATATATTTTTAGAGAAAGTGCGTTGCTATCCCATTTTCTCTCCAATCTTTTCAAGTTAATGCCCTTCACAGTTTTGCGATGCGATAATCCAAAACTTAAAGTTTTCGAAGATATATTTTTGAAAAATCCACTAAACTCAGACAGTTATTCCATTATTTCGGACAGCGAGACCATAGAACACTTAGCATGTTACTTATACAAATCATCTTTGGAGCAATTCGCCACTTTGGTTCGACAATGGTGGTCCGTTCTGGATATCAAGACCTCACAAATAGTCGAAAAAGTGACCACGTCTTACGTCTCTTCCTGTATTTGTCTTATGGAGTTTAATAACGTCATTCAAAATCAGAATGCTTATAAAAATTTAAAAATTAAAGTTATGCCTTCGATAAGGGAGATCCAGGCAGTATACACTGTTGACGAGGCTCAGATGGAATTGACAATAACACTACCTTTAAATTACCCCTTAGGCAGTCCGGATATCGTTTGTAATCGTCAGATAAGTGGGGCGAGTCAAAAGCAATGGTTATTGCAGTTCAAGAAATGTGTTCTTCATCAGAATGGTAAGATTTGGGATGGATTGTCAATTTGGAATGCGAATTTGGACCGGAAATTTGATGGTGTTGAAGATTGTTATATTTGTTATGCAGTCTTACATTCCGGTACCTATCAAATGCCCAAACTTAGCTGCAGGACTTGTAAGAAGAAGTTTCACTCGGTTTGCTTAGTAAGTCTTATGTCAATATTAAGTAGTAGTCACTTATTTAATGCCTTTTTTCAGTACAAGTGGTTTAGCAGTAGCAACAAGAGCAGTTGTCCCATATGCAGAAATTTGTTTTAAATAAATTTTGTTTTTGTATATAACTGTATATTCAAATATAAAATTATTTTTTAAGTTTCCATTTCGCCGTTAGAAAAAGCATACAGGTCCAATTTCTAACCAAAACCTTTGGTTAAGTTTACCAACATCCCTTAGACCCACATCGATTATGGGTAATCTTGATGGTTTGTCTGTAGAAAATTCCAGGATTGTTTTAGCCCAAACATCTTTATGATGCTAAAACAATCATTATTGGGATATTATAAAGAAAAAAAACTGAGTTTACCTTGCATTCATCCACAAGAGCTTCATATCTAAATTTGCCTTTAGGTGTTATATCTACATCGTTATAACTCAAGAGTTTTAAGCTTTTCTTATAAGTTACTCTGGTAATATCATAGTACGCCACGGAATTCTTGCAATGATATGTTATATTTTGTCTTGCTCCAGATGACAGGAGGTGTAAGTGATTCAGTTGAATAGAATCAGCTTTGTAGTTCATCTATACAGGTGGTGACATAATTTTTTTTGCATTAGATTGTGTTTCTATACCTTAATTCCTTGAGGCAGTTCACTTAACCAAACTTCTGAGTTAGATCCTGAGTAATGAATTTCTTTAGTTTTGACAGGACTAGGCATGACGCATGAGGATTTGGTTTCCATTTCACAAATTACTAAAATGGAGTCTTTTGGGTCTTCTCCATTGGGATCTATCCAGTATTGTCCTTATAATTAAAATACGTTTGCAAATTTTTCTACTACAAATGTAGCAAGAGTTACCACTTGGAGAATCAGGATAGAAGTCCAGAATATCTTTGCAAGTTCTTCCAGGATTATCTTTTTTTCCATTAGGCTTTCTATAATTTTTAAATGTAACTTTTATTTGCTCGTAAGCTTTTTTAATGTCTTCTCTTGTTAAATCCCCAAAAACTTTTGGCAGATTTGGTTGATCATCCAATGTATCTGGACCTTTTTGGTTGTTTGGTGATCGAGTTAAGAAAGCAGCTAGAGCAGCCACGTCGTAACCGATACCTTCTCCTGGTGGTCCGGGAGGTCCAGGTAGACCAGGATTTCCTGGGGGGTCCTGGACGACCTTCTGGACCACTTTCGCCTCTTAATCCTACAGATCCGGGTGTGCCTGGTGGCCCTGGACTACCATCTCGTCCTGGAGGTCCTCTTATACCAGCTTCACCATCTTTCCCTGGATAACCAGGTTCTCCTTGAGAACCCTTTTCACCTGGTTGTCCTTGAATACCCACCAGACCCTATTTTCAATACATTTGATTCATTGAAAATTTCAATTTAGACCATATAAAAAAAATACTTGTAGTCCCATTAAACCTGTATGACCTTTCGTTCCTTTTTCTCCTGGTTCGCCTTTGTCTCCTTTTTGTCCTTGAGGTCCTTGTAAACCAGGTTTTCCTCGTTCTCCAGGTTTACCATCTGGTCCCATTGGTCCTGGTTCACCTTGAGGACCGCTTTCTCCTGATGATCCTGTGGGACCAACTAAACCTGGCGGACCCTAAAATAAATCCAGTTTTTTTAGTTAGGAGTGGCAACAATAATAATGACTTACAGGTAGACCTGAAGGGCCACTATGACCATACTGTCCAGGTACTCCAGGAGATCCTTTATCGCCTTTATAACCATTAATACCTGGTGGACCTATTTTTCCTGGGGGGCCTAGAATTATTGCTATGTACTCAGGACTTAATGAATTAAATATAACTTAATACCTTCTGGTCCTTGTTCTCCACTAGGCCCTACTGGACCTGAAAGTCCAGTGTTTCCTTGAGGGCCGATAGGACCCTCATTACCATTTTTACCAGGCGTTCCCGGTTCACCAGGTAGACCTCTATGGCCGATTAACCCTTTTTGGCCCGGTATCCCAGGTAATCCAGGTAAACCTTTCTTTTAATTTTAGTTTTATGTAAAATATTTAGTATTTTTCAAACCTCTCTCTCCAGGTTGGCCAGGATGACCGGGTTGTCCAGACGTTCCCTGAGGTCCTTCGGGTCCCGTTTCGCCTTTGGTTCCCTCAATTCCTTGGGCGCCTGGATGTCCTTGGGTGCCAGGATTTCCCGGACGACCGTTATCTCCTGAACTACCTTTCATACCGGGTAATCCAGGAGAACCTGCAGGTCCAACTTCTCCGGGACGTCCCTAAAATTAACCAATGTTTGATATATTTTAATTATTAACATTCATTCAAATAATATTTACAGCTGATCCATGTTCTCCTGGTCGACCTGGAAGACCAATAGGACCCATATCACCTCTTGATCCAGGTTCTCCTCTTGTTCCTTTAGCACCAACCAGACCAGTAATTCCTTGCAATCCTGGTTCTCCTGGACGTCCATTAGAACCTTGGTTTCCAGGTAAACCCTAAAAATGTTTAGATTTTAAATACAATTTTATATCTCTTATATTATTATCTACCCTGGGACCGATGGGTCCACGATCTCCTTTAACTCCTGGTAACCCTATCAATCCTGGTGGACCCGGAAAACCCGGCATGCCAGATGGACCCACCTGCATTACGACATAAAATTTAATGTATACATATAATTTTATATAATATTCAAAATAAAGCAATATAAGGGCAAGTAATATTAAAGCACGAATATACCGGTCCTCTTTCTCCTTGTATGCCTGGTATTCCGGGCTCTCCAACGAGACCTGGAGAGCCAGTATCACCTGGAAGACCTGGTTCTCCTGAAGGTCCTGTTGGTCCTGCTGGTCCAGTAAAACCTCGCTCTCCTTGACGTCCTGTAAAATGAATTTTTTCTAAACTTCAAGCATAGATTTATAAAAAATCCTAACCAGATGGGCCTTCATGTCCCGGTGGTCCAAAAGGTCCTCGTTCTCCTTTGAGGCCTTGCTGTCCTTGTAATCCTCTTAATCCCGGTAAACCGATCAAACCCGGAGCACCTTGATGACCTTTAATACCTGCAGGCCCTGGAGCACCCTTACAAAAAAATTGTTTAACTTCCACTAGATATAAACCTTACAAGTGATCCTTCTTCGCCTTGGACCCCAATGCTGCCTTTGGGTCCTGGAAGTCCACTTGGTCCAGGAGGACCCCTTTCTCCAGGAAATCCTCTTTCTCCTCTTTGTCCTAATGGACCTTGAGGTCCTGGAGAACCTTGTTGTCCTTTTCCTCCGTCTTTTCCTGGTAGTCCTAAACCACCTGGTATACCAGGAAGACCCTATTTAAAAATATAATAAATAAGTTAGAACTTATTAAAGTCATCCTTTAGGATTTTACTTGAAATCCTCTCGGTCCTATTAGTCCAGGGGACCCTTTTTCTCCAATTTCACCATGTTGACCTGGTGGTCCCTGGACACCAGGCAAACCATTTTTACCATCTTCTCCTCTTGGACCTGGAGCGCCCAGTGGTCCAGTTTCTCCATCCTTCCCTGGCTCACCCTGAAATTGATTTATTTCGTTTATTAGTTCAGAACTAAAATAGAATAAAATACTATTAGGCCTTTATCTCCTGGAAGACCCTTTGGACCGGGAATTCCTTGAATACCCTGAATGCCTTGTTCTCCTGGTTTTCCGTTCAAACCAGATAAACCTCTTTCACCTGGAGGTCCCATTTTACCTACTCAAAATTAAATATGGAAATAAAATATATTTATATCCGAAAATATTTAATTCAATAGCAACTACTCGCACCTGGAGCTCCTATCCGCCCAATTAACCCTCTTAACCCTTGTTCTCCAGGAGGTCCAGGTCGACCTAGTTCTCCTTGAGATCCTTTTACACCAGGAAGTCCTTGAATACCATGTTCTCCCATTTGACCTTTAGGACCTGGAGCTCCATCAGAACCGGGTAATCCTGAAATTCCTGGTAAACCTCTCTCGCCTTGTGGTCCACTTAGTCCTGTAGGTCCTCTAAGGCCTCTTCGACCTTTTTTTCCATCAGGTCCTACTATGCCCGGAATCCCTCTAAGTCCTAATAATCCTTGTTCTCCTTTTTCACCAGGTTCTCCTTTTGATCCACGCTCCCCAGCTTGACCCTCAAATAAAATTGATAAATATAATAAAAAATTAACATTTAAATCATGGGTAAAATAAGCTCTTACTGGTAGACCCTTAGGTCCAGAAGTTCCAGGTATTCCATCTATTCCTGGTAGGCCCCTCGTTCCCGGAAATCCAGGAAGCCCAACACTACCTGAAAGCCCCGGAACACCTTTATCACCTGGAACACCATCTTTTCCCGGTAATCCGGATGGACCGGGTTCACCTGAACGCCCAGGTCTGCCTTCTTCTCCTTTGAGACCTTGGGCACCCGGAGTTCCTCGAAGTCCTTGTGTTCCATGATCGCCTTTAGCTCCAGGTATACCAGGAAAGCTTGGTGAGCCAGGTTTTCCTGCTAAACCCTGAACATATTTATATACTTTTTAAAATATGAATGTAGGAAATAAATCTGCAAAGTTATATGAGAAAAATTTTTATTTATGTTTTAATGTCCAGATAGTTTATTCTAATGTGTTATATTTTGAAGTTTTTTACTTGAATTCCAGGCTGTCCAATTGCTCCATCTCTTCCTCGTTCTCCTGGAGGCCCAGGAGGTCCTTCTCGTCCTCTTTCACCTCGGGGGCCAATTGGGCCAGATGGACCTACAGCTCCTATGGATCCTGGAATTCCTTGAATTCCCTTCTCTCCTGATGCACCAGATTCTCCTTTGGAACCATCTAAACCCGAAAATCCTCGATGGCCTTTTCCACCTATAAATTACAGTCAAAGCATATTTTCTATTTATAAAATATGGCTAACCTGGAAGTCCTGGTATTCCCGGTAATCCTCTAGGACCAGCTGGACCGATGGGTCCAGGAACACCTATTTCACCGTCTTCACCTCTTTCACCCTAAAAATTAAATGATTAAATAATTAATTAATTAAATAACTTAATATGATTTTCAGAAATATACATCTTTCCCAGATACTCCAGGCAATCCTCTTAATCCCTGGGGCCCACTTGGTCCTAATGGACCGGGCTCACCCGTTTCTCCTCTGAGTCCTGGAAAGCCTTGAGGACCTATTGGACCTGGAAGTCCTCTTGGTCCAACCGGTCNATGCTAAACACGTATACCAAATTTCGTTAAAAATCTTAAGCCGTTTGGAAATTAAACAATAAAACTGTTCTTTTTTCTTAAAATGTAACACCCTGTACCTCGGTAACGAAGCATTTCCGGACCCATGTCTATATGAGCTTTTTTGCTTAAAATATGACAAGGAATCACCTCTTATTAAAGTCATCACTTATGTTACACCCTGTATACATATAGGTCTGTCTATACTTAATTTGTTAAAAACATACTTTAAACCTTCATTGCCACATTGCCAAGCACAAAAAAAATCTTCACTGAAACACCAATGGCAAAGCCCAAAACACGGTTTGAAACTTTCATGAACTCGATATGACTACTAGTATTTATGTAAGTACATATCCAGAAATTGGAGGGGAGAAAACATATTAGCAATATAATTATGCATGCTCAATTTCCCCATTCAAACACTAACCCATATGCAATCGCAATAAAATAAAGAAAACAATAATATTTTTACAGGAATTGTAAAAAATAATCTGGAAATTTTTGGAAGGTACGACAATGTGCTAAAACTTCTTCACATCTCACATCTTCTGACTTAGCTCCCTTTAACCGTGAAATTACTTTTTAACTATCCTCACACGGTTTCTCTTAATGTCGATTTCTCGATCCATTTCAGGCCTTAATAAGGTTTTTCAGATCTTGTTTCAAGCCGATTCGATTTTTGAAGTAGGAAAATTTGTATCTTAAAAAGTGGGTGTTTTAAATGATATATATCTTAGTAGGATGTTCCGCTCTAAATCGCTGAAACATATAACACACATATTCAAATTAGTTTTCCAGATTTGATCGACTTCTTTTGCCCAGTGACGTAATTATGACGATTTTTCAGGATTTCCCACGCAAGTTCTAAGCGTCGTCGCAAGAGGACGTCGGCATCGCGACGCTTTTCCAGGCGGGCCCCGGGTCCTGGTCGGTTAGTGAATGACATGAGATCGAAGGTAAAGTGCGTTTTTCTGGGAACATGCATGACGATGAATACTTTTCAGGCCGCCACATGTTTTCTGGTAAGTTTACCATTGGAAAATTACTGTTGCCCAAATTTATATTATTTGACATGACAAATTATGAATTTGAATGTAAATTTACTTGTGATACAACAAGTAACTACGAACCTTTAATTAGTTTTTTATCGTTGACAATTGACGAGTAAATGATAGGTTGTTGATTCTGACGCAAATTCGAGTTCAGTATACCTATAATGAACCGCGTGTCCTATTGAAGGGTTGCAAGAAGTCGATTCAAGGGGAGGTTCAATGTCACCCCTATCGAGGACGTAAGTTTCGACCCAAATCGCTGCCTTTTAGTTGCAATTTACTCGCTTATTTTACCTATTGATTTCTAAATTGTTTAATTGAAGACCCCTAATGATCGATTAATTTCAAAACATTTTTAAATTGAATCATTAAGAATTGCACTTTGAATGGAATTCAAAGAAAATAGAACAATATTTGATTACGAACTGAAGTAAATATCTAAAGACGTCGCGGTTCCTCAGTTGGAGAAGTCGATTAAACAAGCGTATTTTTAGAAATCCTATTTTCGTTTTGATCTCGACGATAACAAAAGTTCAAAATTAGGTTTCACTATGAAAAACAACCTGATTCAAGTTTATTCTATCATAATTGAATAGACTTAAATCAAATCACTGAAGCGGTACTTCCTAATACTCTTTCTTCATCTAAGGAAACAACAATGAAGGTCCCAGTGTACTCAAAGAAGGCGGTGTTCAATGGCGTGGCAGTCGAGGATCTACCCTCAATACAGCAGGAAACGGTTTCGCAGGCCGAATGGAGCTCTACGACAGGGAGAATGGACCTCCTGAGCCCGACCAGTTGGAGAGATCGCGCCCAACTGAGAATGACCCTATTCACCTCAAGAGACGGGTGGGACTCGTCAGTGGGGTGGCTTTAATCGTCGGTACCATGATTGGTAATTTTTTAAATGCACTATTAAACAAAAACAGCGATTTTTTACTTTTAATACTATCCAGGTTCTGGAATTTTCGTTTCACCTTCCGGCCTGCTAGAAAGGACTGGTTCGATTGGAATGAGTTTCGTCGTTTGGATGTCCTGTGGACTGCTGTCCCTTTTAGGTAAGTGGTTAACTCATTTAATACTTCGATCAACGAACATTTCTAGGTGCCCTTTCCTACGCTGAATTGGGAACGATGAACACTTCATCCGGAGCGGAGTACGCGTATTTCATGGACGCTTTTGGTGCTCCTCCGGCATTTCTCTTTTCCTGGGCGAGTACGTTGGTACTGAAACCGTCCCAAATGGCCATTATTTGTCTGAGTTTTGGAAAATACGCTGTCGAGGCATTTGTGACCGAATGCGAACCGCCCGAAATTGTGGTTAAAATGGTTGCCCTTCTTGCCATGGGTAAGACTCATTCAGGTTTCGCAAGGATAATCTTTTAAATTCCATTTTAGTGGTCATTTTGTACGTGAATTGTTACAGTGTCAATTTAGCTACGAGTGTCCAAAATGTGTTTACTGCTGCTAAGTTGGTTGCAGTGTTGATTGTTATTTTAGGCGGTGCCTATAAGATTCTAGATGGTAATTTACTATGGCCTTTCTAATTTTACAAGAAACTGTTGCGTATTAAAGGTATTACTTGTCTTTCTTAAAGTTGGGATTTTAAAAAATCAAACGAATTTGGGCCTGCAAAAATAATTGTATTCAAATCCATCCCTACTTTTAAATATAGCTTCTTGGACTACCTCTAATACGTATCACCTTCCTGGATACCCCTTTTTAAATAAGAAATTTTCTTTAAAAAAAAGGAAACACTCAACATTTAAGACATCCATTCTCCAACACTCAATACTCAATTGGCAACATCGCCACAGCTTTCTATACGGGTCTGTGGGCTTATGATGGTTGGAACAACTTGAACTACGTGACAGAAGAAATTAAGAACCCCTCCAAGTAGGAGTCTATTACCTAAACATTTCATTAATTACACTTTGTTCGTATATAGAAACTTGCCAAGAAGCATAATAATTGGAATACCTTTGGTGACCTTTTGCTATGCCCTGATAAATATTTCTTATTTGACGGTGATGTCGCCAATGGAGATGATGACAAGCGAAGCTGTAGCAGTTGTATTTGGAAATAGACTGTTGGGTGTGATGTCTTGGTTGATGCCCCTGTCGGTGACCATTTCCACTTTTGGTTCTGCAAATGGAACTCTTTTTGCAGCCGGAAGATTATGCTTTGCCGCCAGTCGAGAAGGTCATCTTCTGGATATTTTATCTTACGTCCACGTAAGAAGGTATACTCCATCTCCAGGACTAGTTTTTCACGTAAGTGAGACCATGACAGATTTACTTAAATTTCAATACAAAATTGCAGTCAGTTATTGCTGGAGCAATGGTACTTTATGGTACCATCGATTCCTTAATCGATTTCTTCAGCTTTACTGCGTGGATCTTTTATGGTGGCGCCATGTTAGCTTTGATTGTGATGCGACACACCAAGCCAAATTATCCGAGACCTTATAAGGTAAACAAATCCAAATGAAATAATTCTCGGAATAACTTATTGAAATTAATACGTTTCTAGGTGCCAATTGTAATACCGTATATGGTACTATTTATATCGTTCTACCTAATTATAGGACCGATAGTGGATAAGCCCACCATTGAGTACCTGTATGCTGCACTATTTATTTTGGGAGGCATGGTATTTTATATTCCATTCGTTCATTACAAATATCGCATCCCTTTTATGGGTAATAGATTTTTTTATATAGGGTTGCATAATATTCTGGAGTAAACTTAATATTTTTTTATCAATAGTTTTCTCCTTAATTAGGAGAACTTCGAATCAATCATTCGAAGTAAAACATCAATCTGCTACAAAATTAATAAAATTCTAAATCAATGTACTTTTTTTTAGTACTATTATTGAAAAGTTAATTTTATTCTGGACTTTTGTACAACTCTATCTATTTAATCAATCAGCGTTTTTTATTATGGGTATTTCTTCTGCAGATGGTCTAACTGTGTTTCTTCAGATGATGTTAGAGGTGGCCCCTACCACAAACATGTTCGATTAGCAAATCATGCCGTTGGACAAATAAAGCAATTGAATTTTTTTGATTAAATTATAATATACATATACGTATTTTTGTATAAAATGGTTTATTTTCTATAAAGTTTGAGGTACAGGAATACCCAGTTAGGCAAATTCCTGTCTGGACATGCATTTAAATGACTCAATTCCAGAATCAAACATTGATATTTTTTATTGTTTGTTTGAACGTTGAATAATAGTTAAAAAGATGATGTTACTGAATAAATTATAGAAATCTAGCAGAAAATATAAAATAAAGTTTCAACGGATATTCAATATGCAGTTTTAATAAAATACGTGCCATCCAGAAACCTACTGTCAATCTAACATTTCTATGACCTCAAACTATGTACATATTTACATGCCGTTCAATTTATCTGATTCTTTTCAAAGCGAAATAACCAACAATGCTCCATAATTCTAGTGTTATGAAGGCATATTTTGTAATCATTTCAACAGGGTTGTCAAAACCTTCGTACTCCAGTATGTAGGGTGATTGACGGTTTACAGCACCTTAGCAGACTTTTATGAAGAACGTTACATAGGATAGTCCTGAAAATTCGATAATTCAGAATATGTTCTTGCTGAAAAGTAAATAGCAACTTTGTTAATTAAAATTTTTAACCATTGAACACCTGCAATCATAAGTCGATTTTCTTTTTCTGTCACACATTTTCGCTGTAACTTCTTCATCTTTTGACGAAACTGACAAAATTGACGTAGGCCACATATTTTCAATCTAATTAACTGCACAAATGTTTACTCAGTTATTTAATATGGTTAACTCTGCAGTTGACTGAGAAAGTGTGTTAGGAGCTTCACTATGTTAAACATCCTCTGTTTTAAGCAATAAAACAAGCGAAAATTACTTAATAAGTTTATATTTTTTAGCTATAGTTTACTATAATAACATACTTTACATAAATATTTGCGATTTGGTTTCCCATTTGGAACCGAACCGTTGTTTTTATAGTTTGTCTCATTCTCAATCACATCTCTCAAATGCGCTACATTTAAATACTGTTTTTAAAATATATATATTTATATTATATTACAATGAAAATTATGCATTAAAACGTTTTCGAAAAAATAAACTTTTGTTCGAATATTTGGGTGAAAACCCGTCCCGATCGCTTTCCATAGACGTTTGGGCTCCAGGTGGCGCGCCTATGAAATTGAGCCCTACGCCACCAGGGCGGGTTTCTTCACCGCGTTAACGTCATTTCCTGGAGAACGAGGTTAACGTGAACGGCTTTGCAAACGTAAAAGAAACACGTCATTATCAGCACCGAATAAACTGCTGTTTTGTTCTGGAACCAATTCGTCACTTTTCGTACGGTTCATCGGTGCGAATCCAGCGTTGTTGGTCTTCCACGTTTCAGCCTTGGCACTTAATTTCTCTCTGCGATGAAATTATATCGAAAACAATAATCTAACTAAAGTACCCTACCAAGAGAAGAAGACTTTACGATTCATTATTTTGCGCTATATATGTAAATCTTCAATCGAATTAAATGAAACGAATTTCTTCGATTTCTCTTCTCTACTGGTGAACTAATTTTATTAATCTTCATCCAAGCGGGCAGTACGTATATAAGTTTGAAAAGATTCACCGGAACCGAAAACAATTGGGAGTAGGAGGATGGTTCAGTATTCACCGCATTTTTGGCTTGGTCTTGGAAACCAATATTCCAGGACCAATTTAGTAAACGATTAATACTAGAAACCTCTTACCTAAAACGTTGCCAAATTAGTCAGCGATTATTGTCCATTAAAAACTTTGACAAGGTTTTAGCTATGTTGCCAATGCGACACAACTTAATTTGGGCACCGCAAAAATTGTTTTTTTTTTTGGTAAAACTACCATACAATAATAACGTAATCGAGATTACATCAGTGATGAGATGAACTTAAAGTGACAATTGTTACTTGTCCTTCCTAGGAAGGTGTTAAATGTAAATGTGTGAGATCAATCAAGTGTAATGCACTGTCAATTAATCCAATTAATTGAACTGAAAACATCGTCTTTGCATGAACAACAACAACACAATCGGCACGTTGAAACGAAAAAAGAAGAAAATTTTCTGCTACGTAATTTGATTTGCACTCTATTCGGGTTCCAGATCGTCGTCAAGATCGGGTTCTATAGTATCAATCGTGTCAGCAGGTACCTCCTTGGCTGCCTCCACCAGTTTGTCTCTACTAGCTAACCAACCCTCCTTCGGAGGTGGTTTACAACCAACTGCCCCAGGTGCACCCGGAGGCTTGTCCGAACTATCTAAGATGGGTTCCGTGCCGCGTCGTTTAAACTTTTTCTTTTTCAACATTGTTGCCTAAATATAAAAAAGTACTTTAATGTCATACTTTGAAATGCCAATCATTTACCTTCATGGCCGATTTTAAAATTACAACCTCACAAGGGCTTTGCACCCATGGTTCTCCGTCCACCTGAACAGGCATATCGGATAGCAAACGTATTCTTATATGGTTTCCCTTTAAAGCGTAAGAAATTCAATACAATATTGTCATTTGATGTAAAAATTGTTACCTGAGCGATACGAAGTGCGCTCCTTAATCCAGATTGGATTTGCCCTAAATGCACCACTCCTGTTACTCCTACTACTTCTAAAAGACCATCAAAATGAGTCGATTTTTTCCAAGGTTTATTATCCTCAGTATTGGGTCCCCATGGGTTCGCTCCAGATCCCCAACTGAAACAATATTTTTACAATATTCGTTCTGCAATATTAAATTTTGTACTCGTAAGGTTTCACCTCAAAATATTTAACACAATGATTCCTTCGACGTTCGGCAATTTGATGCGTTTAAAATCCACCTCTAGCTGAACAAGCTTGTGTAGATCTTTGATGCAAATCTTGCCTTGACCCACCATTCGCCTCAAGCCCATTTTCACGTAAACTCCCTTGTTGTGCAATCGACTAATGAATTTTCCGGGATTTTCTTCGCGAGCATTATGGAAATCGAGACAAAGATCCGCGTCCAGCCCGATCCCGAAATAGTTGTTCATCACAAGAATTTGAGTGTTGTCTTCACTGGATGGGCCCGCTGCCGCCGCTGCGAAACAGAGTTAGTATGTTTGTCTTTGTTGAAAACTCCATTCGTTCGAATTCAAGAAAAAAGTACACGCACGGCAACGTTGCGTTTAAAAAAGGACAATTGTGCGTTCATGGAAGTACAGATCTTATTCTTGGATGAGGGTTTTGACCTGGATTTCGCATGAATGACACTTGACCGAACGGAAAGACAACATGAGAAAATTCCCATATCAGTATAGAGTATTGATATCTCCTGAGTTCTGGGGTAAAAGGGCTAGTCTAGATGAAAATGAAAAAGAAAGCTTTCCATAGAGTAACAAAAAATTTGATTACCACATTCCAAATTCCTAGATCTTATTAAAAATTCATTTCAAAAGGTTTTTTCTTTAAACAAGAGCAAGCTTTGGATCAAATTTTTTTGCTCATTCTTTATTTGTGAAGCTCTAGGATCTACGAAGCTATTTTTTGACCAACGGCAACGATACCTTTTTTTTAACTCATTCAAAGACGTGAAACGATGCATTCTGATAAAAATTTCATTTTTTTTAATATACAATATCCAAAACAAACATAAAACAGCAATTTCTCCATGTAACAGTCAATATATGGCATCAGATATCCACATGCGGAATGTACTAAATCTAAAAACAAAGTACAAGTGTAGTTCTGGTTGCCTACGACCGGAAACGGCTGTTTTCTCGATTGTTAGTAAAAAAAAGAAATAAAAATCGTTACAAACAACATTAAAAAAGACGTGCAATTGACCTGTTTTCTTAATTTGCTCATTGGTCACTTTCATTCTGCACAGTTTTTGCCTCTTCTTACCGGTGGAATTGACCTGCTGTTGCTTCGCGTTCTCTTCCTGCTTCTCCTCCGGGTGGAATACCACTGTCCATCGATCCAGAAGAATTTCTTCGGCATGAATCACATCTATTAACAAATTTATTGGATCTTCGCCTCCTGTATATCCTGGGCCCCATCTTAGCACTCGTGCCAAGTCATTTCCTATAACACAAGAGCAACAGTTCAACAATGCAAATTCGTAATAATCAAGATGACATTAAGAGAATTTTCATTCAAGTCGAATTTACATAGTCCAAAGGTTTTTGCACCTAAAATTTCGTTTAGAAGTGCGATGAGCATCATCGGAGACGATGAGGTCATAGTTGAAACTATCAGTTTCAGTTGCGCTTCTATCTTATCATCAGGTTATTTCGACCTCTACCTCATCGCTTCTAACGACGTTTACTGCAATCGTGTGTGAAACTTCAATTATACAAACTTTTAGACCACATCAGTTGAGCACAGATGAAAATTCTCTAATCGTGAAACAAGGTGGTAACCTTCTTTAATCAAGATAACATACCAGTTCCTAATGGTACAATAGCACAAGCTGGGGTGGCACACCTGGACTCCTGCCCGACATTATCCAAACATTGAAGCACCCAGCCGATGGTACCATCTCCTCCACACACAAGTATTTTATAATTTCTGATATTTCTGAAGACGTAAAGGCCCGGTAACGGGCCACCAATGTCTAAGTCGAAAACTTGATACGGATTCAATACTCTTCTGAAGTTCGAAATCAATTCTAGACCTTGACAACCTCCTGATTTAATATTGACGAATACCAAGAGTGGATGAACATCGGGTGGAATCATTGATTCCTCGATATGAGGCAGCATCATTACTATATTTTGAGAAATATTCATAAAGATTTGTTTTTTGTAAAAAAATAAAATTTCACCTAAAAGAGTTTGCTTTTCTTCTAATTTAGCCTCTCTGAGAAGGTACATAGCTCTGACGGCTGCGTCCGAGTCCTGAAATGTGACAACCATCGCCCCATATTCGTAGTAAATGGGGCCAACTTTGTGGTTCTTGTTTTCGGCAAATTGGTCTGAAAAATACAAATTTCAATACAAATTTTGATTAAAACTTGGCACACAACCTCGTCCTAATAAATCTGCAAGAATGTCTTCGTATTGACGTTCCGACAAATTCGGGGGAAAGTTGGCCACATAGAGAGCAACGTCTGATCCATGAGGATCTTTTTCCAGTTGCAAATAAAATCTCATCAGCTCCATTTGCCTAATGCTGTCCTTGCCTAGGCTCTTCATTATCTCCCAGGGGCGTTCGTGCCAGGATAACACCCTTTCCGTTACTGCAATGCGAACAACAATCAAAAGCTGGAAATCTTTCCAGAACAAACTCAAAATCGCACCTCCTCGATCCAATAGAACCTCCAAACAGCGCAGTTCTTCGTAACAGTAATCGATATTGAAACGTATAAGGGAGGCCTTCATTAAATCCATGACCGTGGTGTTCGAATCAACAGGAATGGTGCAGAAAGCCTGTGATGGGTCCAATTTTCCAGGATAAACTCTTACCTCACCTCTATCATTATCCCTGGAAATTGTTTTATGTAAAAGAAAGTCTTAAAAATGATTAATAGATGAAACACCTAATTATATTAACTCATTATATTTCAAAATCTATAATAGAATCTCCTTGTTAATAGCGAAATACAATTTTCCCAAAAACATTCTGTCGTGATAGATAAATTTTTTTAAGGCAGTTCCTTACTTGAATCGTAAAAATAACGCAGGTCGTTTTCCTTCTTTTCTGTTCAAGTTTACCACTGGCGTGGGATCCTGCAACATCTCTTCGTCCTGCGAATAAATGTCCGTCAAATAGAACAGATCTGGATTCTTGGAAATGTGAAAGGCTCGAAGCGCTTGCACCACCAGCTGATTAACAGTTGCCTGTCTCGGTACTGCGATCACGCGAAAAATTCGTCTCCTCAACGAGTTGTTGCCGTCAAACACTTTTATCACTTCTGCAAATTTTAATTGGATATATGCCAAAATTCTTTCGACTATAATCGAATAATGATACCCTCGTCACGCTCCTCTTCCTTTTTCTGTCGATCTAATCTTTCCTTTGAGGTGGCGCCGTGGTCCTGCAACAAATTATCTTCGAGTTCTTTATAACGACTCGCGTCGCCACTACTGAATTCTTCGGAGGTACTTCGTGCTATAAAAGACAGTTTTTCTATACTGTTTCTCTTTAACTCTTATGGCGTGACACATACGAGATAAAGTTTCCTTGCGTCGCACTTGGACACCGATGATGGCCTCCATGGGTACTTCGGTACGTGGAATGCTGACTGCGTGAGGTGGAAGATAAATTGGCTGGAGCACGCCGAAATTACATGCTTTGTCCACACTTAAATGGCACATAGCATGACACTGAAATAAGCAATTTCTTAAATAGTACAACGCTCAACAAATGACAGTCATTTTATATAACAAAGACTCAGTAGGATCTAGAAACCTCAGAAAGGTGGTAGTGGATAATTTACGTAACTGGTTCAGTAGATACATTTGAACTTATATCACTTTAATTTTTCATATTCTAAGGTTGAGGTAATATGTACGCAATCTATTCATGTATAATATTTTCAATGTCATAGTTATACATACCGCAAGTCAATGTCAATTCTCTTACTTCAAATGAAAAACCCTACAGTATACAAATTTTTACACTTTTGGATTTCAGATATTGAGCTGATTAAATACTTAGTAAATTTCCCTACCCATAACCTAATCACTTTCGAAAAATTATAATTTTTTGGAAAAATTCTTTAAATGTGAATTTCTCAGTTATTTTTAAAATTAGTCTTACGAAACTTTGTTGAGATGGTAACTAAGTATTATACCTGATATTCAAAAAAATAGTCTTACATTTAGAAAATTTTGAATTTTGAAAAGAACGCAGTCGTTCATATTAAAGGGAACTACATATGAAGGGTACAGGGCAAAAAAGATGAATGTCCAAAAAATTCGATTTTGGGTTAAAGGCGTGTAACTACAGCTGAAATATAACAGAATCCGACTAGATATTGAAACCAGGCAAAAACAATAACAGTTACATGTTACACCGGTATAAAATTATCACGTACTGGGCAAAAAAGATGAATGTCACAAAATTGTGAACAACTCATTCTTTTCCATTTGCAAATTATTATGCAGCAATGCATTTTTTTGTTGAAAATACACTGTAATCGTCGATAATTTTGAATTTCTCATCCTAAAAAACCCCCGGATACCAAATTTCGTGAAATTCGGTAAAGGCAGTCTCAAAAGTTTAAAAATCGTTTTTTTCGAAAAAACAATTTTGTGACATTCATCTTTTTTGCCCTGTACCCTTCATATTTTTGCAATACCCAAACCTGACCGTTTTCGAAAAATTTTGATTTAAAAAAAACTTGTTTAACCCTTTGAAGTGAACTGGTTTTAGCATGAAACCACCTTCAAAATATTTTTTTTATTAAGTGCACATTGGTTCAACCGCATAACCACCGTGTATGTGCTTAAATTTAATATTAAAAAAAAGTTAATTCGTGCCTCAAAGGGTTAAATAGAAATTCTCGGCTGTTTTTAAAGCTCGCCCTATGAGACTTTGTTGGATGTTAACCAAACCTGATACAGGAAGGTAACTGGAATATTTTTAATAAATATTATATCGGTTGGGCAATATTAATTTCGAATTTAAAAAACTTTGAAAAAAAAAACGTTTATTTTAAATGAAACACCCTATATATGTTTATATTTTTTTTAAATTTAATTCTGAATCGATTTATCTGTATAAGGTGACCATATACCTATCGTTTATGCTTTTGTCATAGTTTGCAATTTTCTAATAAATTTATTTATGGTGCAGATGCGTGACCAGTTTCTGACAAATACGCATGCGCATTTGAATTATTAGCGCGCACAGTACGAAATTCCCACTAAATATGTACATATTTTGATAAGGACAAGCCATATTGTTTTCAAAGCTAACTAAGATATTTGGAATTATTAGTTGTGACATTTACATATTTTAGTGCGCATTTCGTACCGCGCACGCTAATAATTGAAGGGCGCATGCGTATTTGTCAGAAACCGGTCACGCATCTGCTCCCCGAATAAATCTATTAGAAAATCGCAAATTATGGCAAAAGCATGAGCGTTAGGTATATGGTCACCTTCTATAAATTGATTCGAAATTAAATTTAGAACCAATACATAAATATACAGGGTGTTTAATTTCAAATAAGTTATTTTTTTACTTTTAAGCTTTATTAAATTCGAGATTGTTTTTTTGGACACCCGGTGTAATATTTATTAGAACTATTTCAGTCATCTCAATCTCTCATCTCTGGTTAACATCTCAACAAAGTTTCATAAGGCTAGCTTTGAAAATAGACGAGAATTTCAATTTAAACAAATTGTGTTTCAGCAAGAATTTTTCGAAAAAACTCAAAATTTTTCAAAAACGGTTAGGTTTAGGTATAGGCAAACTCAAGAAGTATTTAAGCAATTTAATATCTCGAATTTAAAATTGCAAAAATATATAGGGTATTGCAATTGAAATACAAAAGTTGATTTGACTTCCAGAATAACCGGAAACCGTATGACTCTGAAGATATCTTAGATAAAAAGATCACATCTGTATTACTCCTAGCGCAAAATATGAAAAATAAAAAAAATTGCAAGTGCAAAAGTTTCTAATTAGTTATGTGAATCACCCTATACAATGCCTTCATAAATAATTAGAGGCCGCATGACAAATATCGTTTATTTTTAAAATTCATGTGATTTTTTTGAATATTCCAGGAAACTGGAAACTTAGAACTTGACATACATAAGTATTCTAAGAGAATTGCGAGAGAAAAAGTAAATTGAATATCGAAAAAGAAATGAAATTAGAGCGTACCGTCATCCTGCACCATTCACATTGATATCCAGTAAGACATTCGGCGCTCGAGCAAGTTTTCTTGCAATACTCGCACTTGCTGCCGTTGGGCAAATTGCCCTCGCGCCAGTGATGAGTGTGCAAAACTTCCTCGACGTCTTTGCCTTCAAAATATGTGGCCGTCTCCTTGCAGTCGGGCATGGCAAAGTCCTGACATTCCACGTGGACATAGTATTGACAAACTATTGAAATTCAATTATTTAATATTTCAATCAACCCGTTTAAGTATAGACACTCACTTTCGCAATGGATCGAGTCACAGTCGTCGAGTCTTTTTCGGCAAACGTTGCAAAATTTCCGTTTTTGGTGGAGAGCCTCGGACCAGCAGTGACCGACTGGATTCTATGGACAAGCATTAAGTTTAAATGTTGCATTTTTATGTAAACATTTTCCAAAAATGGACTTTACCTTGACTAAACTGGCTGCTATACTTGAACATGGCGATATTACGGTCCTTGAGCAGCGCTCATGCACTACGAAGTTGCAAACTAAAAGGAACGTATCATTTATAGAAAATGATTGTTTCTGAGGGGTTTTCGAAAAACAAAAAGGTTTTTTTTCTTTGTAACTTAAGTAAATGAGTTTATCCTACTTTCGCGCCTTTAGACACACACTTTTTTCTGGTTATTTATAGCTCGCCTCGGCTATTCTTAGCTCGAAACACACGCATCCTTAGATATAAATTTGAAGTAATCTTTATAATGTATAGTACTAAAATAACTTCCACACGCGAATTATTAAACTAAACTGGCCCTGGATATTTCTCCTCTACTCTCTTTTTTTCCTTTATTGTTTAGACTTGTTTCGACGTAAAACCAAAATAAATGAGCCATTAATGAACGTAACACATGTTCCCGCATATACATCCCAGTTATTTCTTTTAGTTTTGCTCCAAAGTACTATTGATACAGTACTGGTACGCGAGATTTGTAGAATTTGAAACGACAATTTGTATTTAGGAATTTCATGAAATATACAGGGCCGCATTTTGATATAATCTCGTGCGAACGTGTCAGTTAGGCCTAGCTAATCGATTTTTTAGTTGTTTCTGTTTGGAGATGTATATAGACCAACTAAAGGTACATTTTAAAATTATTTTCAAAGTATATACAGTATCCCAATCGCATGCAATGGATTAAAGTTGTATTTTTTTAATTTTAGCTTTAATCCCCGTATATTATGTCATTTTTTAATTCAATGACCAAAATAAAGGCAAGTTTGACTAAGGTTTATGGTATTTAACTCTAAAGATTTTTCAAATAGATCATATTATGTGAAAATGCAGGACAATACTATTAACTTACATCAATTACCAACAACAAATTCAGTCTCCCATTTTTAAAAAAGTTACTAAAACATACAGAATATCCTAAAAATATCATTAAATACATCTAACTTTTAACCGTTAATAACTTGTTTAATTTAAATGAGCCACCCAGTATATTACATTGTTGTTAGATGCAAAATTTAATTGTCAATGAACATAGCTAGAGTTCTTAATATCACACTCGACTCATTTTCGTGAAGAGCACACATTTTTAAAGAAAGGCGTAAATACTGTGTTTCAATATTACGCAATACAAAATTATCAAAACACCCATGGACTTTTGACATTAAATTTACTTTGGCATTTTGTTTAGTTATCTCTTTTTGTTCTCAAAATAAAAAGGTACCTTAAAGAAGAAAGAGTTGATATGATTTTTGGGAATACCAACAAAGGAGTTTGTAGGCATCATGTGAACAGCAATCTGCAAAAGGTGCCACATCGAAGACATACTACTAATCAAGTTTTTGAAAGATTATTTGAGTATATTTTAAAAAAAGAAATGTGAAGTACAAGAGATACTTAACACCTGCCCATAGACGTCATAGACAAAAACCTGTCACTGGTAATAAAGAAACTAAAATTGCTGCAATTGGTTCAGGGATACAAAATCTTCATAAGAGCCAAACGAAAATTATGGGAAAGAACATAGTAAGTAAAACAAATGTCAGAAGAATATTTCATAATAACAATTTCTATCCGTACGGTATTCAACTGGTCCAAAAGATTAACGACACTGACTTTGAAAAAGATACTGAATTTTGCATGTGGGTCATAGACAGAACAGCACAAGATAGAAACTTATAATTCTATTTTATTTATGAATGAATCCCCATTCCAACGGTTTAGTAAACAGACACAATTTTCATTACTCAGATTCAAATCCTCATGAATTCAGAATTTTTAAAAGTATGCATAGAGGGTCAGCAAACATATGGAGTTGAATAATAAAGGATAAAATAGTGGGTCCATATTTCTTATAAGAACGGTCTGATCAAAAGGACATTCTTAGAATTTTATTAGAGGAAATCTCATTAAACAATGACAAACATGTTATTGCAGTTCGGAACAATATTTAGACCACAATTACTAAAAATATTAGATTAACTGAAGTGAACTTCAAAATTGGCCGTCAAGATTTCCTGAATTTTTTGCAATTTTTTGCAATCTCATAAATAAACTTTTATTCATTACACTGCTGATGACATTAATTACATAACAAAACAAAGAGTGAAAATTTTGAGAGAACCTTCTGTTTAGAGATGGATGCTAGAAATTTTGAATATCTGCTGTAGACTTTTTTCTTTAGTTCTCTTAAGGCCCGTATGTAACTGTGATCTTAATTTTTTCACGTCTGTTGCATTGAAGCAAAATTCTTATTTAATGTCACTGTTTTTTATGAAATGATAGAAATTATTCTATAGGCAATGCAATTTTGTCTGTCTAACAACAATACAACATACTGGGTGTCCTATTCAAATTAAACAAGTTATTAAAGCTTAAAAGTTATATCATTTTGACACTACTTTTAGGACACCATGTATGTTTTCAGTGACTTTTTTAAAATTCGGATGCAGAACTTGTTAATTGTTGTTGTTCTCCAATGTAACTTTTGTTTTAATAGTTTAAATTCGAAATGAAGATTTAATGTTGAATATTGTCTTACATTTTGACATAACATCATTTATTGGAAAAATAACTAGAATTAGATGCCACGAACACTGGCCAAACTTACCTTTATTTTAATCGCAGAATTAAAACAGAAGATTAACTTTGATGAATTACATGTGTTTGGGACACTGTGTACATTTTGAAAATAATTTTAAAATATTCCTCTAGTTGGTCTGTATACATCTCAAAACTGAAACAGTTAAAAAATCCCTTTATTTAGCGAGGATATTCCGTGTCATAAGAAGTGACCCACCACATCATCGTTAAGACTTTTTGATTAAAAATCGGTGTTAGAAACCTAGTTTCATCAGGAGCAGCTGAATTTGTTAGATCCGGTGAATAATTCCTGATACCTAAAAACAGGCCAATGGCCCTCCAAAGACGATTAAGAAGAATAAAAAGAAGAAGAAGGAGAAGAAAAAGAAAAAAAGTAATTCGAAAAAATACTGTGCAGAATATAGCTTTTTTCATGGAACTTTGTTTTTGGACTTTTCTGATTAAATTCATTTTAGAATCAATAACCGTTGACTGATTTTTGTTGGTAGGAAGCTTATTTACGTTGTCACAGTTGCTGGATTTAACAGTAACAAAATTAACATGATTTAAATTTTCAATATGACTGCTCCGGTCGGAATGTGTCTCAAAATATTTTTACAAACTGACTCTCGTAATCATAATATGAAAACCAAATGGCAGTCTGAGCTGCTACCAGCAATATTCACAATTTCCGATCTGAATCCAAGTTAATAATTTGGACTCTCTTTATTCTATTGAAAATTAGGGAAACATTGATTTAATTATTTTTTTGAAAAATTACGAGAAACTATCTTATTTTTCGATGCAATAGAGATATGCATTTTCAACTTTACAGTCGTATGATCTCAAGTGAAATAAGAACGACAAAAAAAGGAAGAGATCTAAAGTGAAAACGTAATTGACGTTGAACTGATCAATTATAACACAGGATTCGTCTATTGCAAGTGCCTTCAGTATGGATAGAATTTGAAAACGTAAGAATTTTTAAAACCAAATTACAATTGTTTGATTATTTAAAAATACCTATGAACATTTCTTCTGCGACTTTATAATGTCGAAAAATTAATGCTAAAAGGGCAATTAATTAAAGACAAAGTAATTAACCTTCAGTAGACAAGTCTTAAAGGTGGAAGCACTTATAGTATATTAAGAAAGCAACAGCAAGAAGTATTTCACCAATTTTACATGACTTTGAATGACAGTATGTCCAACATCCAAAATTATTTTATTTTTTCTTTTAAACTTTTTAACATAGAGAAAACACCATTACCGCTTTTTTTTCTTCGGTCACATACTCCGGACCCTACATATGTCGGTTATTATTTTCGAGGGGGGTGCCGTGTGTGAGAGTGTTAAATTTTTGATTTTCCGCCTGAGAAATCAAAGAGACTCTATTTAAAAGAACGACGCTCGTGGACGTTCATTAATCCGAAAAAGGAAGTCGATATGGAAAGAGAAAGAGAGCGATGGAAAGTATTTTTTTCAAGGAAAAAAATGTTTATTATTAGCTTTTTCTTTTTTTTCCTCATTATTTCTACGCATTTTATAAGATTTTCAGTGTTAAAATGTGACCTGATTTTTTAAATTTAAATATTTTCAATTCAAATCAAATGTTTACATTCAAAATTTATATATACAGAGTGTGCCACTAAGGTATTCAGGGACGATAGCTCAATACCTATGAATTCTGGAGAAAATGTATAAAAGCAATATTTACTTCATTTTATCAACTTTCTAACCTATAGATGTTTTTGCTTCTACAGGGTACACCATAAATCTTATATGACATGCAATTTTATTATTTCAAATAAAATATCTTATACAGAGAGTCCCGAACAATAGTTCCACTATGCACTCTGTATAGTACTTTTTTTTTTTAATTCTAAGTACAATTATACATATTTTTTATTAATATGTCCGAATTTAACAGTTTATAAAATTTTTTATTTTTTATTGCTCAGGATCAGAATCAAAAAATGGTCATTTTCTGTTCCTGAATTATTTTCTGTGTGTCATTATCAGTTCTTATGATCTACAAAAAGAAATATACATATGTATGTAGTAATAATGAATGTTTCGAACTATTTTTGTGTACTTTTTAAGAATTAATTTTTATTACAAAGTGGTTGTACATAGAAATTGTCTTATTTAAGGAACTTCATATTTTTAATGGAATGTCTCCTATTTTATTATTCTATATTCTTCCTCTAAAAATAACGCATCGATTTTATTAATCATCTTTTATACGTATGTATCTGTAATAGTTTCAGGGTTTTTTTTTCATTTTTTTCCGATTCTTTCAGTTAAATTTACCTAAAAACGTTTTTTTTTTAAGTTGGCTATGATATAAGTGATATTTTAATGTTTGTAACAAATGACTATCTAATTGAATTTTATAAAAAAAAATAGCTCTTACATGTAAATATTGTAAATATAGGATTTTTTAGTGTTTGGGTATTTTAATATGATAATGATTTCCATTTTATACATTGTTTCATGACGACATATCTACATTTCACATATTGGCGATTCGCAACATCCTGTAAACTTGGGATCCAAAATTTTCAGTGACCGAGATACAGAGTGTAAAATTTTAAAAATTTTCTCGTTTTCTAATTTATTTCCTCTATTTTTAAAGGTAAAGGTATGTGATACACCAAAAATAATGTCCACGCCCATAGCCTCATAATAATGTGATACAATTTTCAGGGTGTTATAATTTTAGAAGTTACTTAGTTTTATCCGCCAGAACTGTTTTTTACTACGCCACTGACATTTAGTCGTGCAATTTAAAAATTTTTTTTGTGCTTTTTAGAAAATATTCCAACTCTTTCTATGTATCTGGTACCGTGTTCAAGTTACTACTGGAAATAATCATCAATACACGTTTCAATTTCAATTCTTTGCACCCTTCATGTTCGTGTGGGTAAAATGAATAGTGACTCCAAAAATTATAACACCTTGAAGATTGTGTGAAATTGTTATAACCCTTGAGGGTACAGATTGGTATTGTCGTATCGCATGAAAAATTTGAATCGTTTATTTTTAAAAAATATAAGAAATAAATTAAAAAATGAGGAACATTGGTCAAATTTTAACACCCTGTATTTTATCAATTAAATGTTTTCACCATATGTTTATAGGAAATTTTCTTCTTAAAATGATGAAATTAATCTCTGAAATATAGACATGTCATTATGAAAGCCTCGGTATATATTTTATTTTTATTATTTATTTAGTTACTACATAATAAAATTTCAATTTATATTTGAATTTTTATATATTTGTGAAAATTATGATGTTTGTCGGTTAAATTCAATCAAAAAACTGAATAATTTCGAAAACTATTACAGAAACGTATAGAATATATTTAATAAAATCAATGGGTTATTATTAGACGAACGACATCATAAACGGTTAAATTTAGACATACGTACTACTTAATTAAGAATATGTATAATTTTATCCAGAATCTAAAACAGTAATTATAGATGTTTTATTTCAAATAATAAAGTTGGATATCACACAAACTTTATGTGTATGATCGAAAATATTTTTTTGGTTACAGCATTTGGAATCGGAAAAATAAAGTAAATNAATAAAGGAGCAATAAAACTATCGAAACCTGAAACCTTTTTTATAAAAAGGAGGACATGTTGAAATTTTTTTGTTACAAAATTCACGTTTCTCTTTGGATTTGACACAGTTTTGTTCATAAAAATTGAATCACTCTGTATATTTGTAGAAAAAAATACTAGAAAAAGACGTTTTTTTTTTTTAAAGAAATTTTCCGTAATACTTCAATAATAAGATGTTAAATAGTAAACAATTTTAACTTTCAAAAAACAACATTTTTAATATTGCGCGTTCTTGTCACAAACATTTAATTCAATAAACAGACAGACAAAACTAATAGAAAACAGCTTGAAAACATGCCGAAAAGATTTTGTTTTTGGAACGTCGTCGTTTATTGAACTGTTTATATTTTTAGATTTTTAGACCATATTTTATACAAGTTTAATTTTCGTTATTTTTGATTTTTTCTAAAATCCCATAGATAATTTTAAACAAAATCCCTATCAAATGTCAGACTACATCAAACACAATTAAGCATCTAGATTCATTGACTTAAATTAAAAGGGAAATACGAGGGGTTGTCACTATAAAGGTCAAAATGTTTAAAAGTTTCTAAACAAGAAATTTCCAAAAAAAAAAACAGATGTCAATCGCAGTGGTAAAATTGATTTAAGGGAATATCAAGCCAGCATTAAGTACTTTTATTTAAAAGGGTTATGAAGGGAAGAGATGTGAGAAGATATGCGGAGTAGCCTTCGTGGTAAGTGCCCTTTATATTCCCTTGCCAAAAATTGGATTCTGTCCTTTAAAAAAACAAAATTTTCATTCAAGATGATGAGAGATCTGGAAGACGACCCATTTCAGTGTCAACTGCAGAAAACATCGAATCACCTCATGCTTTTCTGCTAGAAAAGTTTCTATTACAATTTTTTGAATAGGCATGGTATTATCTTTGTAAGCTACTTGCACAAAGGGAAAAACTATGAATATAAGAGTATTGCTCAGCATTATTAACAAAGCTGCGTGCAAAAAATTTACAAAAAAACACAGCACTGCGTGCTTTAGAGTTGGAACTAATGAAATTATTTATTTGATTTAGCGCCATTAAATTATTGTTACTTTTCTCAACGGAAGAATAGTTTAAAATGTCGATCATCTTATTCCAAAGAAGACGTGATTGGAACTGTGGAAAATTGATTTGCGGAACAAGAAGAAAATTTCTTTTTGGCATGCTTAGAGGCATTAGAGACTCCTGTCATTTGTATTTCTTTATCATTTATCCCATGCCACATTTGTATGGGAACCATTGCCTTAATTTGACAATAAATTCGATTTTTCATTTGGACTTCAATTGGGAGAATGCTGCGGATCCCTCAGCTACTAAATAAAAAAATCAACAATATTTAACAAACAATTATACATTAACATTAGAAACAGAAGAGTAATGTTCATGGTATTTACTCGGAAATGCATTTAAACCACCATATCATAACTATGACGGAAACAATACTGTCTATATCGGGTTAATGTACAACAACATAACATACAGCATTAAACGAAAGTATTGATACCAAAATTGTTACATATGATTTTATCAATTTTACTATGGTTGTTTCGATTTTTATCCCGAAAAATATTCATTTCACTGGGACGCATATGCAAGAGCGAGAGCGAACCGAAAGGGGTGCAGAGTTATCGAGAGATGCCGAGCGAGAGAAATAGAACTAAATGTATAGAGGAAGAAAGAGAGAGTGAGAGAGAAAGAGTGACCTAATTAAAGGAGAAAACCGAAAAATCAGGGACATTTTCAACGAAAAGAAGCGAAAAATGTTTCGAGGGAAATGCAAGTAGTGCACAATGGAAATGGTGACCTAATTAAAATTGATTAAAAAAAAATAAATGAATAAAAATATGAAGGTGATCAAGTGAGATGATAAAGAAAAAAACATGAATATTTACCTTCACAAACGAAGCCTTGTTGTATGAGGCCCCAGAGCATGTCGCCGCAGTGGTGGCAGTACGTGGGCTTATGAAAGGTCTTCTTCAAAAAAGCATGGCCGTGGGCCACGACGCACGCCGACGCCTGGTCGACGGCCGAGCCCGCCATGACGCTCACCACTCGGCCGCTCGAAGGGGCCTTTTCTGATTAACGTCGTACGGTTTTACGTGATCTCGGTAGCGTCCGCGACGGCGGCACACCACATGGTCGCACAACGACGCTGTTAAGCCGACGACGACGACGACGTTGACGGCGACGACTTTTACATTATTACAATCGCGATTAAGATTCATCTCTCAGCGATACACTACGCTCGGGAACGACATCACTGCTGCTGCTGCTGCTGCTGCTGCTGCTGCTGCTGCTAGATGTGGCCTGTGCTGCTGCTGCTGCTGGTGCTGCTGCCGCTGCTGGTGGTGGTGGTGGTGTCGTTCTGCCGCTACTCCGGCTCGCGACGTAGGCTGCGCGAGGTGCGCGAGCGCCGGCGCGCCAAGGGCGTCGCGACGCGCGCACGTTGCCAAATTTTCGACTCCAACTCGACTCGGTCGATTGATAAGTTTGTCATCGGGACGCGACGCCGCACTACTTCTTCCTTTCCAGGACCCGTTGCCGCAGATGACGAGAGAAAAAAACCAAACAAAAGCTAAACGTTGGATTACATTTATTTTCTCGACCAGGGGTGGCGCGATCACGATTTTCCACAATCGACTAATCTAAACTTTCTAATTTTTTTTAATAATATGAGAGATATGATATTTTACTCTGTTTCTCTCTTTCTTTGCGCCTTTTATGTCTTTAACAGACTCAATATATCGGTTTTCTAATCATCATTTTTCTGAACATGTATGTAGTAGAAACCTATGTATATTCTTAGCATGCTTTCTTAATGAATGAGAAAGCCTAAAACAGAAGAAAGAAATAAAAAATCTACAGGGTGTTTTAACTAAAGGGTCTTGGTAAAATGGCATGGTTTTTCTTAAAGAATTTCTTTGAATTGCCCTTCATTGGTAGCATCTTTTATAATTTCCAAGATAAGATTCAACGTACATAAATTTACATAGTTATATTCAATATTATTTTTCTGTTTGAACTTGAAAAAATATTTTTTTCCGTGGGACGCCGCGGACTTTCGCCTATATTTATCCACGTTCGGACATGAATTCGAAAGCATGTAGGTTAAAAGGAGATGTGTGAAACAGACTTCGTGGGTTTTGTTTGGGTCCCTGCATCCTTATCCAACTTGACAAGCAATTCCATCTCCCGTCGAGACTCTAAGTTACCTCCAAGGCAGCCGACCATGGATAAGCACAGTGGCGGACTTACACATTTTTGGGAGTAGGTCGTTAAATTTTTCCCGCTCTTAAAAGAATAAATAGGGTGATATAAAAATTTTAGGTTTTGATATTATTTTTTTATTGCACCTAGAGAGATATAATTTTATGTTTTCTATTTTGGGTATTTTTACTTAAAACGGCCGCCCCTTAAAATTTGCCGCTCTAGACCTTGGCCTATTTAGTCTATCGGTAAATCCGCCACTGGATAAGGACCCTTTTTCTGGATAGTTCCACAATGGATTTATCATAAAACAGTAATAAATAGCAAAATGAAGCTTTAGATTTTGCATTTGCTAATTAAAACACGGTCCGTTATCAATCTTGATACATGCCTAATACAAGTGGACTTTAGACCAATAAGGATTTTTATAACGAACTCATGTTCTGTATTAGAACAAAAAACAAACGAAACAGATGACAGATATAAACGATCACTGGCGCCTAAATTGGGCTCTTCTCATTTTGTATTACGGATTGGTGAAGTATCGCCTACACAAGGTGGACATAGCCGTTGAGTCAAAGTGTAAATTTTACGGAAATAATAAAAAAACCTTTATGTATTCAGTCGATCACTGTTGTTCTCTCGTCAACTACAAGTTGCAACACTTTTACTTGTCCTGTCTGATATGCACATCTAGACACAGGAGACTTGGGACATATGAGCACTGCAAGGATCTGCTCCTTTTGCAGTACATTTTCTATCGCCAATGTCTAAATACCATATATAATATAGTCCTCTGAAGGGTTAAATAAGCAAACAACAAAGATTCAGATAAAAATAATAATATATTATATAAAATTATTTAAACTTGAACTACAACATTTTCGTCGTGTATGTTATTCAAAGCCATATCGGCCTCTTCGTTTTGTATAGGTTCGATGTCATTCGTGGATCCACCCGATCCGTTGCTGCCACCTATTTTATCATAAGCTGGAGTATCACAACTGTCCTTTAACCTTTCGTAAGGGGGATCGCTCTCCTCTGCAGTCCTGCTGGCACTGTTTGAACTCTCCGATACGTCACACTTGATTTTCTGGTAATCTCCACCTGCTTGTTTGTCATTTTCTTCATAAAATGCTTCCAAATCACAAACGCTTTCGTAATTCGGATCAGAACGAGGATTATTAACGGACTCGTAATTCGGATCACTTTCGCTACCACTGGATTTTGTGGCCGCATAATTGGGATCCAAGAAACCAGACGTTGATGGTAAAATTTGTTCATAATTGTTTATTTTCTAAAAAAAAAAATGTGAGACGTGTTCAATTGTGTGAATCTGTAATTCCGACTTTAAAAGTCAATCCTTACTTTTTTCTTTTTATTAACAACAGAATATCCAACACCAAGAACGTCAGTATGCCTCAATTCCTCGTAATTCCTAGCTTCATCCTTAAGAACCTCGTAGCCCGGTTCTAAACCAGCCAAACTGTCCGGACCGTTAATACTTGCATAGCCTGGCTCACAATCATGTCCACCTGAAACCCCGTAATTTATTAATAATTTAAATGCTTTCCTCCCACGAACAAATGTTGCCAACCTCTAATCTTTTCGTAACCAAAATCGCTATTTGTGGTGGAACTTTTCTTTAAAGTTTCATAGTTGTGTTCGGATCTTTCTTCGCAAAATCCCTCTGGCAAGCTGAAATTTTACGAATTCAACGCATTTTATGAAAAAAACATGACTAACGCACTCATTAATTCCATCGTCTTTCCGATTTTTTTGCACTTTAGCATATAAATCATCCAAATTTCTTTTCACTTGTAGTTTATCTCCATGAAAGTCTATATTAGTTGGAGGTGGAGGAAGAGGTGAGTTTGCTTGTCTTTTTTCCGGTTTCGGTGATCCAAAATTGGCCGAACTGGAAGATGAAGAAGCTAAAATGAAATTATTTAGAAGGTTTAAATGAAAAAAAAAGGAAATAATACCTTGTCTGGAATGACTATGGGAATGTGATGTAACGTGCTTAAAACTGTCTACGTTAGGAGGAAGAGGCTGATGGGGAGGCTCGTATAACAAATCCACTTCGTCTCTAAAACGTAAATTATTAATTGGAAAAAATTAACATCTTAATTGCAAATAACCGTTCAGGAGGGGGAACGTTGACTTCCGCTTCTACAGTGATGGGCAGAGGTGGAATTCGAGCATAAGTCTCACTTTCACTTGTATAAATCGGATTATTAGGGTCTGGAATCGTAGTATAAACATCATCTACAAAATCATCATTTACAATCTGTAAATATTATCTGCTTTTACCCTCACCAGAATCATCTGACACAGTGGAATAGTGAACATCAAGTTTGCGTTTTTGCTTCGGTAAATTTGAGTTGGTTTGTGCCAAAATGTTGGCTAAAGGTTCTCTAACACTTATACTGGTATAACCTTCTGGAAAATATAAATCTCTGAAAGTAAGGAATATTAAACGTAAATCAAGGACTTACTTGAAGAATCCTGAGAATCTCCACTAAAATTTATAGGTGGTGTCATATATGGTAACTCATAACTGGCTGCAATGCCTCCGGCAACAGCACTGGCAGCAGGAATATCCACGGTAGGTTCATTTTGAGTTGAAGACCTTCTGGATCTAATAGGAGTTGTCTGTATTGTCGAAGTGCCAGGACCATCGCCTCTAAATTTGCAATTATTAAAAGTACTTTTAAGGTCGACAAAATTCTACCTTAGTAAAACTGCTCTTTCTTCAGCATTTTCCTCATAAAGTGGAGGCCTTGATGCAGCCGGTTGAACTTGAGCATAAGGATGTTCTTTTTTCGATTTAATTTTGTCATATTTGACACGCTCGTATGGAGAAAATGATTCATCCGCCTGGCTTATGGAACTATGTTGGGAAATGCTCGGATGTACATTTGTTCCTTTAACAGCTGAAACAGTTTAAATGATTATCATTGTTGTATTCTAAAAAATTCCACTGTTACTGGAAGCTTGATATTGTCCTAGTGTGGCGTAATGTTCAGACGAGTTATCTCCATTTACTTCCCAAGTGACTCCAGGAGTCAATTCTGAGGGAATATCTGGTAAACTTCTACGTGTTGAAATTGTATTTCTAAAAAAAAAATTCTAGGATTATTGAGGTCCTTTCTGCAAGATCTTTAACTAGCTTTTTGTCATTTTCCACGTTCCTCAAACCATTTATACATGTTGCAGCTGATGGAAGATGATTGACATTTTCATCTGGATTTTTCTGAGTTACCATTCCATCTACTCCAAGCCATTCGTCTCTACAAAAACACAAATTGATATTGAAATTCAACTTTTATTCAACTAAGGGTTACTTGGGCGTTTTGTCCTTCCAGCATACACAAAGTAGTAATGACATCACCAAGGATAAGGATATAAATACTGAAACCAAAATGATCCACATTCTTATTGTTAATGTTGTTAAATAAGACTATCATATTGTCATTTTTATTAAATTACACGACGAAAACCGGAAGATCCGAAAGGAAAAATCACAATTCATGTCTCAACACTATATAAACATAAAGCGATGAATACTTGTTCGTTTAATTAATTAGCTGCCTCGGTAAATTAACATGTGACGTGCTATTACCTCACATTACTGCTTTTAAGTTGATCTTAGCAATAAAACGAGTTTTTCATTAAAAATAAATAAAATTAGAAAATCCCCTTGTGGGCCGTCAAAATAACAGTATTTCTAGTGACAGTTATTAAAAAACAATACATTTTGACAATTTTGACAGATTCTTTTCAACATATAATAGGTCTGTTCGTACAAAAATCCGTAACCAGTCATCGCCTCGCTGATTGGTCAAAAATAGTTTGCACATTGTTTCAAAACTATTTTTGACCAATCAACGTGGCGATGACTGGTTTCGAATTTTTGTACGAACATACCTAATATAGACTAAATATATTGGAAACTCGTAGTGATGGGGGTAAGACCTGAAAATAATGTACCTAGCTCTCACCTATGGCAATGTTCAAAATCGAAAGAATTGAAAATTCAAGAGAATTTATAGGAAATGCATTAATTCAAATAAACCGCCATTAAAAAATTAACTACAGTGCCACAGATGAGAGCTAGGCACACTATTTTCAAGTATTACCCCCACCACCGCGAGTTTCCCATATATTTAGCATGTATTATATGGGAATACCTATATAATTTAGAACTCTACTTTCATCATTCGGTTATTACATTCAAGTATTCGAATGAAAAATAACCTGATGAAGTACAGGCTATTTAAGAACCTTGTTTATTTTCCTGACGAAAAGGTTCTTAGGAATACTACAGGGCAAGAGCCGGCAACTTTTTAACCCTTTATTTGGCAATATGTCACTACTGACCCATAACCAATAACAATATTTCCATCTTTTTTTTTAATAATTTATACCCTAACATAACTAATTTAAAAAAAATGTTCTGCCAAATAAAGGGTTAACCGATGCAGACATATTTGAGAAATACAGGATATCCGCGGGTTCCATATTATAAAAAAATAAATATAATGTTACGAATCCTAAACAATAAAATTGCGAAAACTTGAGTTCCCATGACGTCTACCTCTGTTATAATGTATCAGAACAAGTAATGCTACCAAAAAGAATATTTCTAATAATTTATTTTGAAATATTTTTAAAGGATTATTTCACAATCTTCAGCATACCCTGTTCTATGTATCAGTATCAAAAACGTCTGTTGCAAACCCGCAAGCATGCAATATCGAGTTCAATTGAATTTTACCCGTAAAATAGTCTAAATTTGATTGAACAAAAATAACATTCTTAAAATTAAGTTTTGAAATCGTTTGTTTGGCTCTATCTATGGATCTTGTTTTCAACTGAGATTATTTCACATTGTGGAAGAAATAAAGCTGCAAGTATACCTAAATGTCCATTATCATACCCAAGATCAAATACTAAATACAGGATTGCAAAAATCCGCAATCCTGTATTTCCTGATGCTCACCACTTTTAATGAGGTTCTTACCAAATTTTCTAATTATTCACATTTTCGATTAGCTCGTTTAGTAGACAAGGCACCACTTTGAGAATTTGCTATCAATGGCACTGCTGTCCAGTCAAAAAATTTATCAAAACTAAACAGCAACATATTGTTAATAACTACATCCTCAATTAAGCTTAAAGCAGTTTCAATTTTATTTATTTGGTATGTTTTGTAATAGAAGTCATTGTAGTATCCGAGTTATACAAACTTACATTGTCCACTTGAGAAATGTTGTTTAAAAAATCAATGCATCTCTTATTTGAAATATGTAAACCAGCAAATATTACTTTTTGTGATGAGAAGCATTCTTCAAGTCTCTGAAACCATGCGTTAATGAGATGAATTTGTAGTTAGTCCTGTATTTTTCTAGCAATAGAAACCAGAATATAAAATTAAGTCTGCTAATGTTACTTGAGCACTTCAGCCTAATGGTGAGACACCTTGAGGTCTTTTTTAAGTATAGAATTTTTAATGGTTTGATCCTTCTGACTGTCTCGTACTATTTTGTAAATGTTATGTACAGTATACTCCGTCTTAAGCGAACACTTCTGGCTGCCGAATGTGTGTCTGTTTAATAGAGGTGTCCGCAAAAAGAGAATATGCTGTATTCGTATTGGTTGTCGCAAGTGCTTTTCATATTTAAAACGATTTCAGACAAATTAAAATGATTGGTGTGGATGTAGCTGTTCTGTAATAGTTTGTTGATTGTTTCTGGCAAGTCAATTTCACTAAACTTTTGGCAGACGCTACAAAACCCTAACAAATTTTGAATTGTTTTCTTGGTGCTAAATTTATATAGTTATCTGGTTATAGAGCATAAGTCGGACACTACATGTTGCTTCAATAAAATAATTGGCCTAACGCATATCTCAGTTAATTCTAGAACTTTTTCTACAAATTCATATATGACATTATTTAAATCGACAACAATGGGGCAGTTTGCGGATAGGTCAGCACATACTTGCACTTTTAATTTGAGATTGGACGACTCATATACTTTATAAAGATTTATCACTATAAAATTTTGTCCGTTCCCCTAAGTTGACATTTTCACAAATAAACTATTCAGTTTTACACACAAACACAAATCTTTGAAATCTTTGCATTATTCTTTTGTTTAGATTTCTTTCTAGCAGTAATACAAAGAGTTGAAATAATACTGAAGCTTAACATGAAATAAATCGTCTAATTTCAAAAGTGGCCGTTTCCATTTACTGATTTTGAGATCTAGGTGAAAAACTGTCACGAGAAAATCAGCTAATAAATTGAATTTTCTAATTTCAACACCGATTTTGTCTTGAATATGGCCACTTATAGGCAAAACTTTGTTGATAGTTCAATAGCTCTTAAAATTTCGAATAAACTCACATATTTAACTATTTTTTTTTAACATGGAGATGGTCGCTTTTAAATTAGACCACTCAAATCTTCAATCTCGGAAAAGTCAATTTATCATAATAAACTACCCCATCTTTATCTCGTGTCACAATTTGTCCGTTGCTACAATTTTAAAACTTCCTTATATTACGTATCGACGTAAACCCCTAATATCTTGCAGCTTATATCAAAATCTTAATTATTATCACTCGAGTCACTGGTGGATGGAGGCGTCGGGTCTCCTACTACTTCTCTGAAAGAAAATTAAATAATTAACATACAAAAAAATGTATATGTGTATAGTTACATATATCTTTTGAAGATTCTTAACTGGTTTAATACTTCCGCTTTAATTTCAAAATTTGCAAACACTAAAGTTCCGATTGTTATATTGATTGCGTGGGGGTTTTCTGGGGTGTCCCAATCCAGTAGGTCATTTCTAAATACCACCATTGTAATTGGAAATTAATTGGTCCGTATAGTCCTTTTACGTTAAGAAGACAATGACGTTAGCAAACATTTTTTTGTAGTGTTATCGGCTTGTTAATTTTGTTAGATATAGGTTTAGGAATTTCAGCAAATGGAGTGTTATACCTAACTATTCGTTTAGTTCTGTGAAGAATTTTTTGCATGATTTGAGGTCAGTATTACAAAAAATACTTGGAAAAAACTACAAAAAATGTAAAGGGTATCTAGGTTTACATAATCGGTTAAACCGTTCAAAAATTGCGGAAAAAATCGGCAGCATCGACTAGGTCTGTCAACCGTATTACCAAAATAAGACATTTTTCTGCGCAAGTGCAAGAAAGACAACGCATTTAGTATGTTGGCTGCTCCGACGTGTTAATAATGACGTCATTGCCTTCTTAACATGAAAGGAGTATATCACAATTTATCCTAAATCATGAAAAAATGATACACTTGCATTTGTGATTACAGCATCAACTCTATGAAATGAACACTGGAAATTGTTCGCCGTTATTGGTTTTCTATTTTAAAATGTCTTCCACTCACTCATTAATGTTTGAACTGAAAATAAAAAATAGATGAATATTATAGTTTCAAAAAAAACAAGTGAAAAGTATACGTACATGTTATTCTGTTATTTTCTTTTTTCATCTGCAGGGCTGCGTTCATAAATGCGTTTAAACGTTGTCCGGACGTCTTTTTTTCGTTCCAAACCAACGAAATAGAAAGAAAAAGAAATATACCCGGACGTCGTCCGGACGCAGCCCAGTTTTGTGATAGAGTGTGGTGAACTAGTGATGGGCGAACTCGAATGAAAATTAACCTATTATCCGGTTATTCAAATAACCTTCATCACTCGGTTATTACATTCAAGTATTCGAATGATAAATTCTAATCCTCTTTGAATTCAATTACAATGACAACTAAATCATTTACTACTAACAAAGTAATTCTAGAAATAAACACTTAAAAATTCAGCTTTATTCGCAAGTGCGTCGAATAGTTACGGTTTTAAGATACAAGTTATGATTAAAAGTGTATGGTATCAGATGTCAAGAAAACACTCGATTAATCATTCGACTGCTTATTTGGTTATTAAAATTATTCGAGTGAAGATAACCGGTTATTGAAATAACTCATAGCGATTTCCACTGGCTGCACTTTTCGGCACTCAGTGTATCTCTATTCACCTCTGATATCTTCAATAATAAAGGAAGGAAATACACTCAGTGCCAAAAAGTGAAACCAGTGGAAATCGCTGTCAATCATCACTAGAAATAAATGCAAAATGAGGTTAACTAAACGTAAACAATCAACAACAAGTTGACTACAGCGCCACAGGGGAGAGTTAGGCACACTATTTTCAGGTCCTAGCCTTACCGCTACAAGTTTCCCATATATTTAGGGGCCCTAAATTAGGGCCGTATTTATAGTCGCACCTTAAGTATTCCTCCGTTCTTAAGCATTCCTTAAGTGTTCGTTTGTGATTAATAATCGTTCGATTCCATTCAAGGGAGACTTGAGGCTATTAATCCGGTTAACAAAATGAGTATTGAGGGAGACTTGGCTGAGGCTGTCTTTAGTCTTCTTTTGGGGAGCGACTATTAATACGACCCTTAAACAGTTAACAGAATTTAGATTTTTTTCCCTCCCCAAATTTTGCAAAACAAAGATTAAATAAAGCAATCCGCTTTATTTATATACTGATTACTCGAAGTCGGCTGAAATAATAAAACTTTTTATTTGTATTAAGTCCCTAGGAAAAGAAAAAATCTAGTGAACGGCAACGCTGTATGTCGCTAACGTCACCGTGGAACCATGACGTGCATTTGCTTTTATATGATACGGAGCATATATTATATGCCTTTCAGTTTACCGTTGTTTCCTTGTCATTAGTATTTGTCAATATCGGCTAATATTTTAGAAGAGTTCCAATAACCAATAAACAATAATAATAATAGTAATTAATAAGAAAATGCAAAATCATAAAGAACTGTTTTATTCAAATCTCGTTGAATATTATTCAAAAAATAAAGAAGCCAGGAAACCCTGGACACATGAAGAAATGAAAAAGGTATGAAAATTTAATTTCAAAATGTTTTGCATTTGATTTCGTACAAATTTTAGATTTCAAACGAGATTATAGAAGCAAAGCTAACTGTGGGAAGTAAAACGAATCGTCAATACCACTTATTGTCATTATATGACATAATAGATATAAAAGAGAAGCTGATGATTATTAAGAAAAGGTTAGCTGATGACAAAAATGCAGTTTACATCACCCCTTATGAAGATTTATTTGAAGTACTGTACCCAATACATATATCAGCGGGTCATGGTGGTAGAGATAAGATGATGTTTGCCTTAAAAACGAAGCATTACATCCCACGAATTGTTATTGAAACTTTCATACAGTCATGTGCCATTTGCCATAAGAAAAAAAATTTTAGACCAGTAAATTTGGTCAACAAATCTATAACTTCTAAAGAATTTTCTTCTCGAGGCCAAGTTGGTCTAATTGATTATCAGTCAATGCAAGACGGACAGTATAAATGGTTATTAAATTATCAGGAAGATCTGACAAAATTTATATGTCTACGGCCTTTGAAATCAAAGACACCTGCTGAAGTGGCTAAAGAATTATTGAAAATATTCCTAGAACTTGGGCCTCCATCTATACTGCAAAATGACAATGATCGCGAATTTGTAGATGGTATTATTATGGAATTAGTAAAACTATGGCCCGATCTCAAACATATTCATGAGCAACCACTAGATCCTCAGATTCAAGTTAGTATAGAAAAAAGCAACCAAGATGTTGATAATATGTTACGTGCTTGGATGACTGAGAATAATTCCACCAATTGGTCAGTTGGCTGTTATTTCATACAATTTCAAAAAAATTGTTCTTTTCATAGAACCATTGGTCGCTGCCCATACAAAGCATTATTTGGTACTGACCCAAAAATTAAACTATCTTCTAGAGTTTCAAACGACACAGTTACATCTCTAAAGACAAAAAAAGTATCTGATGAGACTATGTCACAATTACTAAATAGCTGTAATGTTTTTCCAAATAATTCAAACGATTTTCTAGAAGCTGAGAAGCAAGAAATATCAATGTACCTGAAACTAAAACCAAATATGAAAAAAAATGTAGAAGAAACAAAGTCCGACAACTATGAAATAAACGATATTGTCACGATATCAGGCAACGAGACAGGAGTCAATAAAGTGCAAGAAGCAGGCCTAGAAGTTAAATGTTTAAATTGTGAAACACAAAACAATATTTCATCTGTGCAATGTTCTGAACAACAGTCTATATTAAATATTAAACACGAATATAATTTAGGTCAAAAAAGAGCAGCGGAAGAAATGATAGCAAACACTGCAAAAAAACTACCAGATTTAAAATTAGGAGATTGCATAATTTTGCCAGTTGAAGAAATTGATCGAGGTCCAAGTGACATAGAAAATATTGTTTGTGTAATCACGGCTTTTAAAAACGGAGTCTACCAATTGGGAACTGCTGCAGGTACAATTAAAGGTTGGTTTAATCGTGGCGACATAACAGCAGCGGAATATCAGTTTTTAAATGTTGATGCTGTTCCCGAAAATAATATCACCATTCGAGAAGCAGTAGCTAGCATACCTTTATGTGGCATATCCAGTGCAGAGAATTTCTTAAAATGCTCCTGCAAACCGGCAAAAAAACAATGCCAAACAACCCGTTGTGTTTGTTTTAAGAAAAATATGATTTGTGGTTCTCGGTGTCACAGTCTCGCTTGTTTAAATACATAAACAATAATAAAAATATTAGAGTATGTTGTGTAGTTACATGGCACTAAAACATGATTCAATCAATTGAATTTATCGCATTTAAAGACATAATACTACCTTCATTTTAAAATTTATAGTAGTTTTGATGTAATTGTTAAGTTCAGAAGAAATATGAAATTTACGTACATCTGTATCTTAGAAATGACGTACAAATTGTACTTTTTTCCATGATCTGTAGCTCGTATCTTTTCTGCAGAGTTCCGAAACACCCTGTATATTCAAGGCCATAAAATAGAAGAAACAATTTTTCATAGATATACAGGGTGTATCTAAATATGTAAAAGATTTTAAGGAGTGATTGCTGAGGTCTTTTTGTGAAAAAAAGTTCATATAAACATAAGTTCAAAAACGCTTCGTTTCCAAGATACAGAGTGTCCATATATTCCATATGTTAAACCAGTTTTATAGTAGATACAGGAATTAAAAATTATTTTTTATCCCGAAAACGGCTACTTGAACGACAAAACATGAAGAACAGGCTTTTTTGTTAACAATTGATGGAGTATTTAAAAAAATATTGAAACTGAAAAAATTCAGTGGCGTGCCATTTTTTTCATTAAAAATAAGTTGGCTGCACAAACGCCACTGGTAAAGGTGAAAATGTTCTGTCTACTCCAGAGCATGCATATTTTTTCTCTCACAAGGTGTCCCAAATTTCATGTCTGTATCTCAAACCGTTTTTGAAATATTTAAAAAAATTAAACTCTTTATGTTGAAAACAAAGCTTTTTCGGGCTTATGTTTATATTAACTTTTCATAAAATGACCTCAGCAATAATCCCTTAAAATCTTTCGCACATATTTAGATTCACCCTGTATATCCGTAGCAGAGAGGTAAACTGTCGTAACTCCATAAATGTAAATTTTAAAACAAAATGTCAATTCTAATTCACTTGTATCAGATACTACATTTTCAAATTTAAAAATTAACAAACCATCAATGCATGGCTTACCATTTTTAACCAACATGATGATAAAATGATAACAAGATGTTGGAGAATCCCATGAGATATTTTAGCCAAAGGATAGTAGAAATGTTTCCAAGAATATTAAAACAAGAAGTCACCAACCTCGATGATTAAAGAACGCAGATTATTATTCCTGTTAAAATGACCATTTGCTTTGTATGTACATCCTATAGATTTGTATCTCTATCATCTTATGTTGGAAAATCCTTTGAAACCATACTAAAAATCACTATTTGGGAAAATGAATATCCTCAATAAAAACCTGACATGATACAAAAAACAAAGAGGAACCACAT
>JABRWK010000051.1:136898-150920 GCA_013372445.1 Hypothenemus hampei
AAACGATCCACTTTTCATCACCAGTAACCAAACGATCCAAAAAAGGATCGTATTGGTTGCGAGCGAGCAGGGAAGATGAAACAGAAATCCGATCTGCAAGATTTTTTTCGTTTAATTCATGCGGTATCCAACGACACCACTTATAGACAAAACCAAGCTTCTTCAAGTGATTTTCAATGGCCGTATGTGTAACGTTAAGCCTCTCCGCGATTTCTCTAGTGGTCAACAACGGTTCATAACTCACTAATGTCTTCAAAACATCATCATCAAGCTCTTTAGGCCTTCCATAGCGGGGTTCATCTTGAAGAGATATGTCACCAGACCTGAACTTGGCAAGCCATCTTTGGACGCTACGAACGTCTACCTGAGATAGTTCAAAAACAACACACAAATTTTTATGAGCTTCTGTGGCATTATGTCCAAGTTGGAACTCATAAAGCATAGAATGACGTAAATGGATTTTATTACAGTCCATTTTCATCGTTATTTTTTTTCAAAATGAATTGTCAAAAAAACAATTTAATCTATAAATTTTCAAAAGAACAAAATACACTTTCGATTAACACCAAAACAATCCGAATCAGGTGGAGGTTAACGAAGTACGCAGCGAATACAGTTTAGTTAATCGAAAAACGACAAAACTTTCTTGCCAACCTAATACGTTCACAACACAACAACACTTCTAAAAAATAAAAAAAAAATATAGTCTTAAAATAGTCATCCTTTTTCTTAAATAGCCTCAAAAGTCTGAAAATATTGAAAAAGTGTTTTTTAAAATAAATGGATTTAATTGCGTATTTGGACCCTGTAGTAAATGCTAAACAACTTTTAATAATGGCAATTTATGATATTGTTAAAAATAAAGCTACTTTACTCTTGTATAAATATCATATTTTTCGACATACCTCGTATACGACTTAAATTGTTGACATTTTGATAGTTGCACTTTGGATTTGGGAACATGCAGAACTTTTTATAAAAAATAAATTTTTGTCCTAAAATTAATAATGAAAAGGTTCCCATATAATTCCAACTTATGTAGATACGCTGTATATTATTGCATTTTTAGATTCTACGTTCAATTTTAATACAAGTTTATTGACACATTGATATTCTTAAAATTAATAGTTTCCCATTTGTAGGCAATTGAATGTGAGAGTGACAGGTGTAAATGCCTGCAAACTAGTAAATTGTTGACAAACAAAAAAAATATTATAACAAAACTCAAAAGCAACTACCAATTGTTGGGAAATGTACAATTTCAAGTTTAAAAATGAATAATGAATATTTATTTAAAAATTAAGCATAAACGGTTTGAATGATATTTCGATTTTTGGAATAAACGTATAAAATCCAGAAAATTAGACAATTTCACAAATCTGATTATTTTGCGAATTACTTTTTTCATTTTTTTTACCCCACCATTGGCCATACAAACGAATATTGTACAGTATCCTTACAGTAAGAAAATAAATTATTTCCATGAAACTTAATACTGAAAATCCAATAAAAAGAGCTAGCAAAGCGCCTAAATTTCCCAAGAAATCTGTAAAGCCATACAACTCGTGTCTATTCGACGCTATGAACTGATTCTTCTTAAAATAAAGCACCAGCGTAGAGTATAGGTGACTTAAAAATTAAAATATTTTTTTATGAAAATTATGAAAATCTGAACTTACTATGGATCCGATTTCATATTGATGCCACTTGAGATTTGAACTTCATAGCTTAGATCTCTACACGAAGGCAAGCAGTAACATTGAGGAGGTTTCTGTGAAATAATATTCACATGGATAAATCTGTACTTAAATAAACATAAACAACCTCGTAAACATCGGTATGGTTTTGTTTAATAATCAATTCATTTGTGTGCATTTTTTCTTCAGCTTCTTTCATGCATTTGTTTTTCCCAGTGCCACATATGGTAGTAACATTATCCACTACAAAATGATGTCTAGTACCCGGAATACATTGTAGCATAATCCCTTCTTACTCGGCATATAAAACGCAACACAACCGCACCAGTATAGAGTATATCGGGTAAGACAATCTAATTCACAATTACTTTGGGTATATTCTTTGAAATACTTCAAAGAACCTTCATTTTCAAAATAACATTTTCTTTTTTCAGGACTAGAGTTTTTAACCTTTTCCAATGTATTCAATACAACGGGTTTAATAGCACCAGTGATTGCAGTATTTAGGGGTAAATAAAAATATTCCTGATTTACGGGCACACTGGAAGGTGTATGCAGGAAAACCTATGAATCGAATAAGTGATAGGGTTATTAAGCATTGCATAAAATGTACTTTAAATCCTTGCAAGATCCAGAAGGTTGGGCATTTCAGCTCAGATTTAAACCTTGTGTCCCTTTTGAAACTGATACTCAAGCCGTTAGTAGCGCTTGAAAATGACATTCTTCGAGGATATGTACTTCTGCCACTGTCATCCGAATATCCCCGATCCAGACTCCAATTGCTGCTTCTATCATATGTTTTATTGTTGAGCCGATGGAAAAATAATTCTCAAAGGGGGAGTCTCCTAGAGCACATTTATTAAATTTGCACTTACTTTCACATTATCCTGATAAATTCTATTAGGTGATAACAGATTAAAACTGGAACATATGCCGTCATTGGTTAAAATGTAGTCAAACAGTGGTGCGCAGCTTAAATCCTCATTCTGCCATAAACAGTTCTCGAAATAACTTGTGATATATAACTAGCCAAAATTTTCTAATCAACAAGAATATTCTTATTTGAGGTAGTAACTCACCCTACTAATAAAATGATTAAACTTCTCCGGGTTGACAAAATTATCGTCAAAAGAGAAATTTTTCGATTTAGTTAACGGGTCTATGCGCAAAGGGCCACATAAGAGGTTCTTGGAAAATAAAAGTTTAAATCTGGAAAAATATAAGAAGTTTGAGGAGTGTTCTGAATTTTAATTTAATGTTACTCAGTTCCAGTAAGAAAACGCCATGAATCTGAGTTTATCGAATCCGTGTTAGAATAGAGTACAGGACAAATTGTCACTGCCGGAAATGGAATTTGGTTAATCGGAGTTTCATCATTATCATAACTAATAATAACAGGACTATTGTTCCATTTTTCATAGATCAAATAAATTGAATAAAAGCAGCAGATGAGGGAAAATAGGAAAACTACTAGCCACCATCCTCTAAAAGAGATAACAGTTTGAATATTGCAAGAAAACACAATTTCTATTACCTTTCAACAGTTGTGCGGTTTTCTCCCAAATATTTCACACCATGGATGGAGCTTAAATCGGAATAATCCCGAAAATATTTTCTAGCACTTTTAAAAAACGGTTCCTTCGAAGGCATTTTCAGTTGTGTGTGACAACGCTGAAGTAACTGTGATGGTATCATACAATAGCCAAATTCATTTATATCCGAAAATTAAAATGTTCAAATTGTTAATCATTCAAATTATTAAACATGTGGCTTGCAAGCAGTGGCGTAAGATTACGTTTCAAATCACACATTCACCAACAATATGGATCGTAACCACCGACCAATCTTATTTCAGTACGTTTTTAATAAAGAAAGAATTGAAATCTGTAATTAATACACACGATCCAGCAAGCAAACTCTGATGGGCAATAGCTCCTAAACAAAACAGTAACTTGATATTTTAGACATGTATGTAAAAGTAGGTATACGGCTAATAAAAATATTTTTCTGTATGCAAGATTTACCAAGGAACGGTAATGTTAGTCAAATTATTCTTTGTAATTGCAACCCTCTGTATATTTCTGGACATGTAAACAGAATTCCGAAGTTATTCCACTTCAACTTGTAATATTATCCAAAATATTCATTTATTTTAGAGGAAAAATTGAAACATAAAAAATGGACAGTTCTATTATCTCATATGGACTGTAATATGTTTTATTTTTTATTTTCACAAAACTTATACAACAAATATAGAATTTTATTATAGGATAATGTCTATCAAGCAATCTGGCACGTCAGCCAATTGACTTAACTATTGTAATGTGTAACCCAATTTTCCCTGACATGCACCGTGACACAAAAAAGTTATAGCGGTTTATAGTAGTTTGTAACGCCTCCTAGAAAGTAGAACAAAACCGTCGATAAAGTATTTCTCATCCCAAAAACCCCCATATGTGAAAATCGCTTGAAGCGATCGAAAGATTATTAACGAAAATATGATTTATTTTTTTCAAATTTGACACCCTGTAGCTTCATCATTATTAACTTTTGGACTAACAATAAGACAAGTTTCATTAAATCGATTTATTTTGAAATGGCCTCCAAGAAATGAAGTTTAATTATGGGACACCCTATATATATATATTCATAATATTTCCTCCTCTGGATCATGTTGTATACTACACAAAAAATATACGCGGCAACACCGTGAGGACGGATATTATATACAGAGTGGCACAGTTATATATTACAATATTAACTAATATAAAATACAATGAATAATGAAACAATAAAAAAACTTCTGGAAGTTGGCTATTTAGTTGGATTTAGGTCAATAAAAGAATAACGTAATAAGTTTAGATCATCATCAAGAATCCGCCAAAAGAAACTATTATTAGAAATTCATTCATTACTACGGCCGTAGTGCTTAGTCTATTATTTTCAACAAAACATTGGACTTTTTGAGCGACTGCACGTGGAATTGCACTAATTAAATAACCACAAGTAAAATTAATAAAATTTTGTTTATCAGTGCTATCGACTCAGGACTATGCTCATGATAATATTTCTAATAATAGTACCTTTTAGTGAATCCCTGATAATGAACTAAACTTATGGTTGAAACGTAAAATAAACGCCTTAGATCGAGTTTGCATTATTCTTTTATTGACCTAAATCTAATCAAATAGCCAACTTCCCGAAGTGAATAAACAGATTATAAGAAAGATTGTCTCTCAAAAATAAAAATAACATTAGTCGTCATTAATAAATTTGAATTTATTTAATATTAAATAAATAATTTGATCTTAACTCTATATTTAAGTCTAACAATTTATTAAAAAAATATACCTCAATCGGAGTGACATCTCTAGCCGTTTAGTTAGGACGAATTTCAAAAAACAAAACTGCTCAATTTTATTATAAACAAATTATAATTTAAGGCGCTTAATTGAGGCAGCCGCTTAATTTAGCCAAAATATTTCTATCCCAATGTGTCCCCATTAAGCAGAATTGACTGTACATTCAAATGTTAAATGTCGTGTCTGTTAGACTTCTTAATGATCGTCATTGAGATGGTAGAAGCACTTATATATCTGTGGAAACCCAATGTTTGGGATAAACCTCTATCAAGATAGGATTGAGCTCATTAGTTATGGAAATTATTTAATTTGTGCACTAGCAGAAGAAAAATAAAATATTTGTGCAACTTCAGGAAATGCGCAGAACTTGAAAATGGCTCATATGGAGAATCTCTCTCTAATAATTTGTAGTAAGTAGGCTAGTTAGTAATCAAGGTTTGTTTATCTTATTTTTTTCAGCGTTTAACATCCACTTGTATGATAAAATATACGCTTTTCTAAACAACTAAAGATATCGCTCCGATCAAGATATGCCTTTTTTTTTAGTAAAAGCATAAAGGAATCAAAGTGGCAAATCAAAAAGTTAAATTTGACAACATTGTAAAATATCAAGCTACAATTGGAGAATACAGGGGAAAAAGAAGAAATGTCACAAAATATCAAAAATTGATTTACGAGCGTCATTTATTAAAAAATTGCTTAATTTTATTATAAATACTTATCCAGGAACATAATACAACACAGTTCGCAAATATCCACGTCTAAAATAACAGACACATGGAAAAAACAAGGAATGTCATTGTTTTAGAATCGATTTTTCTTGTTTCTGATAATTAGTGACATTCCCCCTTTTTCCTCTCTGGTCTTCAATTACTAAAATATTTAATTCGCACATTCCTCAGATAATGTGAATGTGTATTGTTAACGCCTTTAATAGGAAATAGGTCGTAGCCATTATGAAATAATATTAAAAAAAGCTGTTTTCAAATTCGCATTTTGACTCTCGGTATATCCGTCCGAGTGTGAGATAGGAAATAAATAGGTATATGATATTTTAATATATCGATACCAATTTTCTAAAAGGCCGTATTCCACAAAATTTGTCAAAGTGACTTTTTTCAAGAAAGTGTATTGTTTTTATGGATATTGCAATTATTTCAAACTCTTTATTTTATCTCTATTTAGATTATTTATCCACATAATTAAACATTAAAAAGACTTATTAATCTACTTTCTTTCATCGTAATAATGAAAAGTTTTTCTTCGGAAAAATTTTTTAATTGTGGGTTACGACCGTTTAGAAAATTGGTATCGATATTACAGTTGAAACGGAGAGTCGTACCCTGTGTGTAATAACTTAAACGTCGTCAATTTGATATGAATTACATCGAAAATATGGGGAAAAAAAGGTCATAAAATATTTTTCTTTTTTTTACCTACTAGGTATCACATTCTAGATGATATGCGCCTATCCTCGGAATTCTTATTCGATTTCGATCAAAATCAATTTAAAGAAACATTGGTTATTGTCATGTTTCTCGGGTAAGTTAAGAACGAGACAGAGAAAAAACGGCTTCTAAATGAAATAAAAATTTTTATAGAAATTATGATAAACTCGATCTGTAAAGGGCCCTTGAACTTTAGATATTGGTCTATATTATAACAAAATTCAAACTACCAGTTGTTGGGAAATGTATAATTTTAAGTTTAAAAATTAATAATGAATTTTTATTTAAAAATTAAGAATAAACGTCTAAAATCTAGACACTTATACTTTTCACAAATCTATTCATGTTAAATTTACGAATTGCTTTCTTCATCTTTTTTACCCGACCACTGGCCATACAAACGACTATTGTACAGCAGTCTTACAGTAAGAAAATAAATTATTTCCATGAAACTTAATACTGAAAATCCAGTGAAAAGACTTAGCAAACCGCCAAAATTCCTTAGAAAATCTATAAAGTCGCCCAACTCTGTCTGAAACTGTCTCTTCAACAGAATAAAATAATTCTACTTAAAATAAATCACCAGCCTAGACCGCGGAAATCTAAAAAATAGAAATATTTATTATGTAAATTATGAAAATCTGAACTTACATTGGTTCGTCCATTGCTTCTTCTACGTCTGGGGTCCATTTGGTGCTTGACGTTTCAACTTCGTAACTTAGATCCCTACATAAGGGCTAGCATTCACATTGAGGAAGTTTCTATTAAATAATATTCATATAGAGAAATCACACTTATAGTACTATATGAACAACTTGATCATCATCGGCATTTTCTAACCTCCACTTCAATTCTTTACTGAGCATTCTTTTTTCAGCTTCTTTCATGCATTTGTTTTTCCCAGTGCCACATATGGTAGTAACATTATCCACTACACGTTTTACACGGTTTTGATTTACACGAATTTTCCAAGAACGTATCTACCGTGTACATCGAGAGATAAGTGTATTTAATTTTATTTAAGTTCTGTATTTTCTTGCAATAGAATTTTTTTTTAAATATTCACTCATGGACAAAAGTTTGAACAAACCTAAAAAAACTAAACCTTTTTAGTTTTATATTATTTTAAGACTTTTAAAGGATTTTCCGGTTTGATTGCTTTAATATTACAGTTACATGAAAGGACATTTGCACTATAAATAATATCTCTTGATACACTCAGAAAACGTTAAACTTTCATGAAAAAATATAATACTCTTTATACGCCCTGTATAATATATAAATTTCATTTTTTGGCATTTTCTCGCTACATAATATTCACCCATAACAGGACTATAAATGGCAAAAAAGCATTTAGATCCTCGTATTTATTGAGAAAATATACAGTGTCAAAATTTAATGAATTTTCAAGTGTTGCGTTAATTTTATCCAGGAGTTTATACATAGTATATCAATTTATGTTTATTCTGTGACTTTTTTGATAGGTAACTGAATGCATATTCTTCTATCAAAAAAGTCACAAATTTCATGGCTTCTCAGAAGTTATTTTTCACAAACCCAGCGCAGCACAGCGCAATGATACTATATAGATATATTTAACTGAATTTTTCTCAAAAACAATGCGTCCAGGAGTTTTGAAACAGGAGGGCTTCTTTCACATAGAAAATATCAGAGAATAAAATTATGGAAAATTGATAATTAAATACTACAAAGGAAAAAGATAGTGTAGAAAACGTATAGGGCTCCTGCCGAGTACCAAAGGTGGGGCTATGTTTAGTTTATGTACTTGTATCCCCTTCGGTTCGCACGCCTATGGTTGAAATTAGTTTTGATCTTGATATTGTAGAATAGTAACCCTTATTAATAATAAATCGTACCTACGTGAAATTGCATCGCTCTGTCTTGAACGCTTCCTGATATATTAAATAGAAACCATTTCTTGGCGGCCACTTTCGAAGGACCGTAGCCCCCTTAAGAGGCATTTGCGGACCTACCTTTATATGAACTTTTAGTCATAGAATAGGCCAAAAAATCGCCCCCTTCCGTTTATACCCCATGTTTAGGAACACCTTGTATAGTCAAGATGCTTATCAAACCTCCGCTCATTGTCAATGGCAGACAAAATCTAAATAAAATACCTTGATCGACTATTTTTATTCTTTCATTATTTATATTCAACACTTTTAGGTCATTTTCACATTTTTTTATAAGTGCCTTATTATCGATTATCATAAATTTTGTTTTGTCTAAACCTAATTTGAGTTTATTTATTTATAATCTGCCTAATATGTTTTCCAGATCATTATTTAATTTTCTAAAGAGGTGAAATCAACAATCCTCAAAAATTGAACATCATTTATGTAGATGGAAAATAAGAGACGACCCAGTACAGCACCCAGTATGGCACGCCATGTTCTATTTTTAGAAAGTTTATTATAGTGTGATTAAATTTAATTTGCTGTTTTCTGTCAAATAAATAATTTTCAAACTAACGAAAGGTATCGCCACCCACTCCCATGCCATTCAGTTTTTTAATTAGTCTAGATTGATTTACTCTTTTAAATGCTCTCTTTAGATCCACAAAAACTGATAGTGTTATTAAATTTCCAGTTTTCTTTAGTTGGCAATCATTTAAAATAAATTGAAACGCATTTTCACAGTTATAACGCTCTCTGAATCGAGACTGAAATTCAGACAATATGTTATTAATGTTCAAGAATGCCAGAAGTTGGTGGTAAACCGCTCTTTCTAAAATCTTTGCCAAATTTGATGTCATGTTAATCAGTCGAAATCTTTTATCATCTTTAGTATTATTAACTTTTTCTTATTGGTATAATTGTAGATGTTCTAAGGTTTAGTGACACGTTGCCAGACATTGGGGAACTATTAACTCTGTTTAACACTGGTCCAGATAACAATTCAAAGCCAATTTTGAATAGTTTGTTGTCTAATTCGTCAGAATTACTTTTATCCGGTAGGCAGAAGATAATGCCATATAATTCGTTTTTGCTTTTGGTATCTACTAAATTCATTTAAAGTATATTGTGGTACAATTAAGTAAGCTCTATCTTCTCCAAATTTTCAGTCTATGCTATTTACAACTTCATCAATACTAGTAGTCCACGAAAAAACTATTATAATAAATCCAGTATTCTAATATGTCCTAGATGCATGACTTGCATGGATTTTGTATGGTTAATAACTGATAAAATGCAAAATTCGCGATATTCTCATTCTACGATCTAGAATCTACAGTTCTTTCCAAAATGCTTCAGAGCGCTTCTGAAGTTAATAAAAAATTCAATAGTCATACGGACAATGGAAACAACACCTCTGAAAAATTTCTGTGTACACCTTCTATGACCATTATTATTTATGGGTTTACTAAACCAATTTTTTTTAAGTTGGATCAAATGAAATATTTTATTTATACTGTGCCATGTAATGAATGGATGAATAATATTCGTCGTTGGTCGTCTGAACATTAATTTTTTTATTGACTTGTTTCGGAACCAAGGAATTTTTTAGATTTCCAAGCGACATTTTAATCAACATCAAAATACGGAAGTTTACTATAATTGAAATGTTCATAGCTTTAACAGTTTCCGAAATCTCCATAGGGGCCTTTTTAATCTGTAACACCCTGTGCTCAGCTTGGGGTGTGTCTCGCTTATTATTGAAGATTAAAAGATGCTATTTTTGTTATATTTTCCTATTGAGGATGTCACACGCACATTTTCTTGATAATACATTTTATGTTTAAGTTCTGTTCTTATTGTTAGTGGTTAATAGTTTCTTAAATTTTAATGGGGAAAATTTAATTTCAATATATCGTGCTTTATTTTGGTAACCAAGATACAATTATGAGAAAAGTGACAAAATATTATTCATCATTGAGTAATGAAATTTATTAGACACAATTAAACAGTACTTTTTATTAAGGGTGTCTTTTACTTTGAATACTGTTTTTTGTACGTTTTTTTAGGATTTTTTTCTAAGGAACTATGAAAACACCCTACGTTGCAACTTTATATCATGTTTATTAATATTTAAAGTCTATTCAAACATTTTTTTTAAATACAATGAGTGTAGAGCGCTCCGATAACCTTCATGTAGAAATGGCCAGTGCCCATGATTCCAAATTTCCAGTTCATTTGAAATAAAAAAAGAAAATAACATTTCAATTTATGGATGTGGGGCTATCGTGTAGTAAAATCTAATAAAAATATGAGGCGTTGCGGATACGAGGGGCGAACTCAACAAAAAAGGCATTTTAGCTATTATTAGTATATAATATATACTAATAATTATTTGTATATACTAATTAGTAGGGCGAAATCAACATATTGTGTTGAGTTCGCCTTTCGTATCCGGAGTTGTATAGCTTTTAGAAAATATGGGCATTTCGTTTGTCTTCAATTTTACATGGTTTTAAATGTCAAACTCAACTAAAAAGCTTATCAATCTATTTATTGACCCCTAATAAACCAAGAAAAGCAAAAAAAAAAAAATGTAGTAAAATGTTGAGTTCGCCCCTCGTATCCGCAACGCCTCATATTGAAATTTGCATTTTCTGTCACATTTTTTTGACGTAAGTTCAAAAAAAAAACTACAAAATTAGTTTAGTTCAGACGATAGCCACACATCCACAGATTAAAATGATACTTTCTTTTTTTTATTTCAGATTAACTGGAATTTTGAAATCATGAGTACCGTCCAACAACTTTTTTTTACATGGCTGTTATCGGAGCGTTCTACATCGAATTCTTACATTTATTTTATCCAAAAAATAAATCTGAACGCCCTTTAAATATCAATATACATGATATAAAAGTTCTAACATAGTGTGCTTTCATGGTTCCTTACAAAATATTCCCAAAAACGTCCAAAAAAATAGCATTCATAGTAGAAGACCGCTTTACCAGAAGGAAACCTGGTCTCACGATGCCTCAATTTAAGGTCATATTTATGATAGACGAAAATTTCAGAGACCGGTTTATTGCAATATTTATGTCAATTGGTTAGCGTACCAGATCGCCTGATTTATGACTAGTAGATTTTTAGATTTATTGTTGTATAAATAGTACATAGAAAGTAACACATATTACAGCCCCTATTAGACTAGGACTGTCCTGATTTGTTTTTTCGTTTTTTAATTTATTTTTTTAGAATGAATAAATATTTTATTTATAGATAATATTGTAATTTTCAATAGAGGAGCCTCGGGACTCTATTTCCATCTCCACAAATATAGAGGGAGTGGCGCTTAAAAGAATAATTGAACTAACATCATGGCTTCTTGGTAAATCGTGTATACAAAAAAAAATGTTTTTATTGCGTATCTTACGTATCGATGTGTTTAAAACACGAAGTTACTACTTTGTTTATGGACTATGTCCATCACAGTTTGCCTACTAGATCGTGTGTATTAATTACAAATTCAATTCTTTCTTGATTATAAAAATCTTGAAATACGATTGCTCTGTGATTATGATCCATTATATTGGTGCTTGTATAAAGTAAAATTTAATGTTACGCCACTGCTTGCCAACCACGTATTTAATAATGTAAATGATTTATTATTTGGATCTTTTAATTTTCGGATATAAATGAATTTGGCAATTGCATGAAACCATCACAATCACTTGAGCAAACACAACTGAAAGTGCCTTCGAGGAGACCGTTGTTTAACAGTGTCAGAAAATATTTTTGGGAATATTGCGATATAAGCACTAGGTATCCGTGGTATGAAGCATTTGGGAGAAAACCGTACGACTGTTAAAAGGTAATAGAAATTGTGTTTTCTTGCAATATTCAAACTGTTATCTGTTTTAGAGGATGGTGGCTAATAGGTTTAATACTTTCCCTCACTTGCTGCTTTTATTTGATTTATCTGATCTACGATAAATGGGAAAATAATCCTACCATTATGAGTTTTGTAAATGAAGAAACTCCGATCAACCAAATTCCATTTCCAGCAGTGACAATTTGTCCTGCAGTCAAATCCTATTCTCACAATCAAACAAAAATAATAGAAAAATTAATGCATTACCGATCCCTTAATGAAACTGAGTAACGTTAAATTTAAGAACACTCCTCAAACTTTTTATATTTTTCTATTTGTATATTTCCAGATATAAATCATTTTCTTACATGAATCTCTTTTGCGACCAGTTTCCACCTCCACATGACTGGTCTGTTAATAAATCAGAAAATTTTTCTTTTAACGATAATTTTTTCAACCAGCAAGAATTTTATAATTTTACTCTTAACGTGAGTTATCACCTCAAATAATAATATTCTTGTTGATTGAAAATTTTTGGCTAGATAACTGACATACACCCCTTGATCTCATGTTCCTGGCGGAATCGTATCCTCTTTCATTGCTTAGATTTGATCGACATCATTTTAACCGATGATGGTGTATGCTACAGTTTTAACCTGCTATCACCCAAGAACATTTATAAGGATAATGTGCAAGTAAGTGCAAATTTAATAAATGTGCTTTAGAAGACTCCTTCTTTGAGAATTATTTTTTCGATCGAATCAACCATCGATATTCGAGGGAGAGTAACAGAGGTACATATGCTCGAAGAGCGTCATTTTCAGGCGTTTCCCAGAGCTTGGATATTGGTTTATATGTGAACAATAATTTTAATGACCCTTTCTGCAGATTCTTCTGGTCTTTGCAAGGATTTAAAGTACATTTTATACTATGCTTAATAACCCTAATACTTATTCGATTCATAGGTTATCCTGCATACACCTTCCACAGTGCCTAGACTGAGTCAGGAACACTTTTATTTACCTGCAAACACTGCAGTCATTGCTGCTATTAAACCTGTTGTAGTGAGCACATCGGAAAATTTTAAAAAGTTTAGTCCTGAAAAAAGAAATTGTTATTTTGAAAATGAAAATCCTTTGAGGTATTTCAAAGAATATACCCAAAGTAATTGTGAATTAGATTGTCTTACCCGATATACTCTATACTGGTGCCGTTGTGTTGCGTTTTATATGCCGAGTAAGAAGGGATTAAGCTACAATTTATTACCGATACTAGCCATCATTTTGTAGTGGATAATATTACTACCATATGTAGCAGTTTGAACCGCAAATGCTTGCACGAAGCTGAAGAAATTATGTTCAGTAATAAATTGATAATTAACCCCAATGCCAATGCTGATGAGGTTGTTTATATATATTTAAGTATAGATTTCTCTATGTGAATATTATTTCATAGAAACCTCCTCAATGTCATTGCTTGCCCTCATGTAGGGATTTAAGCTATGAAGTTGAAACTTCAAGTATCAAATATAAGCCAGTGATACTATCTAAGTTTGATGACTCAGGTAGAAAGTAAGTTCAGATTTTCATAACTTTCATTATAAATATTTCCATTTTTTAGTTACTCGTACTCTAGGCTGGTGATTTATTTTAAGAGGAACCACTTCACGGCGTCGAATAGACACGAGTTGTACGAAATTACCGAGTTTACAGGAAAGGTCTTTGTACTAT
>JABRWK010000051.1:166858-209252 GCA_013372445.1 Hypothenemus hampei
CCAGGGTTGCTAAAGTCAGTACAATTGTACTGAAACCGATACAATGAAAAAAATTGCAGTACGTCAGTACCCCAATCAATAATTCAGTACATTCTTTTTTCTTACAATTAGTGATTTACATTTCTGCTTATAAATATTAAAAGATCTACAATAAATTGGAAATAATTTATGTTGTTAACATTTAATAGATGCATATTTTTTTTTTCGTATATGTAATATGTATATTTAAAGAGGCTCTCGGAGAAAATAATTTCATTAAAAGCCGTTTTTTTTCATTATCTTAGGTCAGGTTTATCTGATAGTAATGCCAAATTACTTACTTTTTTCTTTTATAGAATTTTTTTTATGTTGAATATTTTCATTCTTGAATAAAGTGTTTATTTTTCATTCTTTAATTATATTTCTTATTAATATTTTTACATTTTTCATGTTTGCGATGTATTGCCAAGTTTGTTATCATATACATAAGTAAACATAATTTGAAATTCGCGCGATTTTAAATTGGCAGTACAATTTTAACAGAATCAGTACAATTGAATCCCTAATGTCAATACAATATTTTTCACTCCGATAGCAGCACTGGTTCTGTCATTTCAGTTGTTTTAGAAGAGAACTTCACCCTAACCTATTTTTTAAGATTAGACGCCTGATTTTTATCAAACTTAAATATTATTAACTAAAAATATTTTTAAAAAAGTGATAATGTCTGCCGATTTCTATATAAGATATTATGTTGGTCACAAGGGAAAGTTCGGTCACGAATTTCTCGAGTTCGAGTTTCGTCCCGATGGCAAATTAAGGTACGCCAACAATTCCAATTACAAAAACGACACGATGATCCGCAAGGAAGTCTACGTTCATCAATGCGTAATGGAAGAGCTAAAACGTATCATTATCGACTCGGAAATAATGCAGGAAGATGACGCTCTGTGGCCCCCACCGGACCGTATTGGCAGACAAGAACTGGAAATTGTCATCAATGATGAACACATTTCATTCACCACATCCAAAACCGGCTCGTTGGTGGACGTCAGTCAAAGTAAGGATCCGGAAGGGCTGCGCTGTTTTTATTATTTAGTTCAAGATTTAAAGTGTCTGGTTTTCTCATTAATTGGTATGCATTTTAAAATCAAACCAATATAATAGTTCGAATGTCTCACTAACAGATGTACTTTGAGGTGTATTTTGTATTCAAACAAATAAAATTTCCTTAAAAAATGTATTTTATTTTAAATCTCATAATCATCAGGATGGTAGACTTCAGATAATAAACGATAGACGTAAGACGGTGAATTTCCACCCCTAAAATTTAAGAACATTAACAAACCTATAATGTGTATAATGAAATATGACTCACTGATGTGTTATAAACAAAGTAACCAATTCTGGAGGCACATAATCAAACATTGGAGTGGCAATGTCAGCTTTATTGAGCACTGCTCCTGAAGAATAAGGAATTACAGTAGCCGGATTAGCTAATATATTCAAGGCGTCATGGTCGTTTGATCCCAAGTAAATGGGTGTAAATTTGTACATATGTGATAACACCATTACCTAAAAACGACTTAAGACTTACAAAAAGTAACTAAATTTTCCGTATACGTACAGGTACGGAATAATGCTTTGCAGCTAAGCCCACTGTATGAGTCCCACTTATAGCTCTCAATCCACCATTAGCCAAAACAGTGTGAGTACCAATAATAACTTTATTCACTCTGGACATCATTGCGAAAACAGCCGAGTCAGCAATTACAGTAGTCTGTATGTTGCTCTTGGCCAAGCTAACTGCTAAAGAATGTCCCTAATAACAGGATTTCATTACAATTTATTATTTTTTGTTCGGTACGGGCTTACGAGATATAAAGGAGCCGCTTCAACAACAATAACGTTAAAGGTTCGTTTCTTCGATGCAGATTTTAAGAACATTTTTACGGTTCTTGACGATCCAAAGGTGAGAATCGTTTCATTGCTGTGAATGTGTTCTGATGCTTGAGCAGCAATATTCTCAGCACTAAAACATTGTTTTCAATTAAAGGAACTTTATTACTTTTCAGATAATTAATTTCAAAAGTTCTTATATTTAGAGTCTTTTAGTGACGTGCTCACCTGGTTTCTAATTCAGTTTTATATTCAGAAAGATGATCTAATAAAGCTGCTTTTAAGCTAGTAAGACTTTCTGAATAATCTAGTATGTTGCTTAATGCTCCAGTCACTATATGATGTAATGAGTGAGCCTCGCCTTTTTTCTAAAAATGGCAAATTCTAATAAAAAAAATATATTGTTGTGAATGAACCTACTTTTGAAGCAACCTCAAATTCTTCTCTAATCACTTTTAAAATGTGTCGCATTATATTGGTGGCTGTGGCTTCCATAGGCAAGCTTTGTGAAAGACATTTTATTCGTCGTCTAATTAATTCCATAAGATCCCTATATATTATGCAAAGATGAGGATTAAAAAAGAAAAGTTCCTAAATATGTATAAAGAACAGAAGACAGATCATGAAACAGGACAAGATTTTAAAGAACTTAAATGAATATCAATGTAAACCGATGTAAAAAAAAATTGAACAAGTTTCATCCAGCAATAAGACGGAAATATATATAAAAACTTGCACTTCATTATTAATCTACTTCATGATAGGTACTGCTCGAATTCATGAAAGTAACTAACAATAAGTAAAAAAAAATTCCAAAAAAAGAATCTGAGGTTTTAAAACAAGCACTCTACAATCTAGATTTACTGATTTGCGTTATCCACATTTTTACAATATACAAGACCTTACCAAAGCCGTCACATACATTTTATGAATAAAATTAGTTATACAATGATGAACCAAATTTGTACGGATTTTCATTCAACAACCATATACTTACAATGCACTTGACCAATTGCCATGTGAAATCAGATTTACCAATAATTTTTCCGTACTAAGTGCAATGTCGTGGGAGCTCAAGAGAGTCCTAGAAAGAATAATTATATTTTAAGGAATATTTAAATCTAGATCCATATGAGCAATGCTCTGAAATCTTACTTATGTTTGATGTCGCTTATTAGCTTTATAACATCTGAAAGATCATCAGTTTCGCTTTTCATGGTAAAAAGAATAATTTATTTAATTATAAAAATGATTGTTTAAATGAGTCGTTTAAAAACTGTAATATAATTAAGGTTATGTTAGAGACAATATAGGTTATATACAATTTATCAGAACTTGTCAAAATTGAACAATTATTGTCTGATGAAAAAAAGCCACGGTAACCAATAAGATTTTGGTAACGTCACAGTTTATCAGCTGTGAAAAAACCAAATCCGCTATTGCCAAACTTATAAGCTGTCAAAGTATTTCTGTTTAAATCTGGCAACATCGGCCCAACAGAAATTATACGCGTCGATCATGACGTTTCAAGGCATTTAAAAGACCGAAATATGGTTTTTGGAAAGAATAAACGCGATCTACTCAGTTATGAACGTTACAGGACTTGTATCTCCGGTGTGTACTCCAATGTGATGTCCATTTAATCAAAAAAGAAACTGACTAGAACCAATTCCAACTAAAAAAATTCGTGAAAATGTTCCCTCAAGTTTTTTCCATATTTTTGAGTTTTTTCTTCATATTTCTATATTCGTGTGAAGGAGCGCTATTGGAAGGCATCTATTGTGGCAAAGAGAACTGTTATGACGTTCTTCAAGTAACGAGGGACTCGCCTAAAACCGAAATTGCCAAGAATTATCGTAAATTAGCGAAACAGTACCATCCAGACTTACATAGAGAAAAGGAGGCCAAAAGTGTAGCTGAAGAACAGTTTAAAGCCTTAGCTAATGCCTATGAAATCTTACGGGATGACGAGAGCAGAGCAGATTATGATTACATGCTGGATAATCCAGAAGAATATTATGCTCACTATTATCGATATTATAGAAGACGTGTAGCTCCAAAAGTGGATGTTCGTATTGTGCTCTTAGTTACCATATCAATAATTTCAATTGTTCAGTATTACTCTGCGTGGCAAAGATACGATAGCGCAATTACCTATTTCAGTACAATACCAAAGTATAGAAATAAGGCTCAGGATATTGCTAAACAGGAAGGTCTATTACCAGATAATAGTAAGAAAGGTGGTAAGAAACAAAAGATGTCCAAGGAAGATGTAGAGCTGATAATTAAAAAAGTCATCGAGAATAAAATGGATATTAAGGGCGCTTATGCGAAACCCAAAGTTAGTGATGTGATTTGGATTCAATTAATAATTTTGCCCTACACAATTGTCAGATATGTATACTGGTATTTGTCCTGGTTCTGGAGACACACAGTGTTAAAACAACCTTATAGTGATGAGGAAAAGTTATATATTGTGAGGAAATATTTGAAAATGGGACAACATCAGTTTGACTCTCAAGAAGATGAAAAATTACAAGAATTTCTTGATAAAGAATTGTGGATTAAAGCAAATTTCGAAAAATGGTTTTCCGAACAGGAAGAGCTGGCCAAAAAACAGTTAGCTGAAAGTAATAGGTATAAACAATATAGGAGATATATGAAAAATCATGGTGTTAGTAGGATGACCTTTGATGACTCTTAAGGGACACAAATGCATAGAATCATCAAAATTTTGTATAACTTTTATTAGTAACTTATTTAAATATACAAATTTATACAAATTATTAAATTAATGTACTGCTCAACAATTCTACCGGATATTATTAACGAAACACTACTAAATGCAAATTTTGGAACAAATGATAATATTCACTTCAGTTGTTGAACAGTGTATTATATTCATTTTCTTTGATCATCTTCAGGTACAGTTTTCTAAGCGACCACACGTTTTCTTTGTTGTAAAAGACCCTCTTTGGTGAATTGCTAAAAGAGATTGTTACGTTAAGAAATGTGAGGTAATAAATCATCAAATTTCATGGTATTTTAATAAACCTAAAACTTTTTGTCATTTTCTATTGAGAAAGTAGTTCCAATTGAATGGTTTTAAATACCCATAAAAGATCATAATAGTTATTTAATAGGACTACAAAAACTTACTTGCCAAATGTCCATCGTAATACTGGAAATGCACTGACCATTTTGAACACCTTGACTTCTACTATCGTTCAAATCTCTTTTTTTCATTGGTTTTATTACAGGAATATTTTTTGAACCTAATTAAAAAAATACATATATTGAATAAAAATAGTTACAAAGAGACAGTGTACAAACCTATGTCCAAAGATGCTTTGCCGTCTCTGATCAAAAATGAAAAATAAAAAATGTTTTCTATAGTATTCGCATAACTAGATGAATCAATTACATAGTCATAGTAGTTGATAGGTCTTTGGTTATTATTTTTATAAGCTTCTTCAAGAACTTCATATAGAAACTTAACAATTTCATCAATACCTTCTTCTTCTTTATTTAATGTAACAACTTTTTCAGGCTCTTTCTTTTCCAGTTTTTCTTTAACTCGTTTCACACGTTCTTTTTTCTGTTTCGGTTGTGGTAATTTATTTAAATCGTAAGCACCATAGACGAAATGATAACTCGGAACTTGTGGTATCACTTGCCTAGCCTCATGTAGCAATAAAGCTAAATTAATATTTTCTGGATCATTAAAATCCTCGTTAATAAATGAAACCTAAAAACAATAATTGTGGTTATTTTAATTATTGCATTTTTTTAGTACAAACCAAGTTTTGGGCAAACTCGGTTGGGTCATAAGTTATGGAATGTACATCAACGGCCGCAACACATTTTCTTAAAATGCCACTAGCTGATGACACCACCATACTATCCAAAAGAGTCTCATCGGTATTTTCTATTCTCTCTTCAAATTTGACTTCAATGTTCAATGCATTTGCTTCACGAAGAATATCGCCCACGGCACTGGCTGTGTTCAGGTTAACTTGATTGATTTCATCTAAGAATACGTTTTATTAACACAGTAAGAGGAAAGACGTTCTTTTTAAATTAATGTTATTATTAGTTGTAGGGTTATTGATAATAGGATAGTGGGTTTTACATCCCTGAATCTACAGTTCTTTGAAGATAACCAGGCAGGTTTTAGTTATAGAGAGGTTTACGATTGGGGATATTTCTAAAAGAAACCGAACACTGTTATGAAGCAGAATGACAATTAAGGGATGGGTAGGCAATGTAGGGACGTTTCTGCTTGGCGAAACTCACAATATTTAAACAAAACATTCTGTAGTTTGTGACTTTTAATGTTGAAACTAATAGTGTTTACTTACTAATTTCTTCAGCTTTGTTCAATAAGCCACGATATGCATTTTTCCGTTCTCGACTGCTCCGATGAGTGGAATTATTATTTTCTTGATTATCCACTTCCATTTTATTAATGTAAAGTCCTCCCTTTTGAATAAAAACAACTGAACAAACATAGAACAAAATTTTCAAATAAACCGAAATAAAAATTCGTTTGACATGACATCGATTATTTGACATATGACAGCCCAATCTATATTGTACTGACCGAACTATTCTTTTGTACTCTGTAGTACCCCACTACACGTCATAATCACCTGAATAATTATGCGTCTTACTAGGTCTCATTAGTTACATTACAGTTCAACTAATTGTAAGTTCAAGAGTGTTCTCAAGAGTAAATTTCATAAAAAATATACTGTTGGCAACCTTAGTAGGTTATACAACCTGTCGTACAATTTCATTACATTTAGGGCCGTATTCATAGTCGCACCTTAAGTCTTCCTCAGCATTCATGTCTTCCTTGACCAATAAGGAGTGTTTGTTTGTAATGAATAGTCGTTCCTCATTGGTCAAGTAAGACTTAAGGAGCGACTATGAATACGGGCCTTAATCATAGAGATATTAGGTCTGTTCCAATCTGCGTCGGAAACTATTCGCTAACTATCAAAAATGATCAACCAATTCAATATAACTATATACTTGTAAATGTCAGTTGGTATTAAATTGGTCGATCATTTTTGACTGTCAGCGAACGGTTTCTGATGCAGGTTGGAACAGACTCATAATATATATCTATGCATTTAATAAGCAATTCTAAATTTTATTATTAAAAATAATAATATATGAGTCCAAGAATAATAACAAATAACCAACTATTTTGTCTAATCCGGCAAATTATACACGTTTTTGTATAAAAATTACATTTAGTACAATAGTATAAAACCGGTCCCACACGATGCGTCCAACGTTTGTTCCAACGTTGGATCGAATGTTGGACACATAAAAATGTGACAAATGTGTCTCCTACACGATGGGAAGAATTTTTGTTCTAACATTGGAAACACATGATCGCTCGTATGGGCGTATGGCGAATGATGTGGCGAATCAGCTTCCAATGTTGGAAACTCCTTTGACACGGATCAAATTTACCGACAACATCCTGAATGTGTCATATGACCAACGTTGGACACATCCAGTTCGCCGACGTGTGCCTACACTGGCCTACACGATGTGGCAAACGGCAATGTGCCTAACGTTGGTAGGCATTCGCCAAGTCGCCGAGTCGTGTGGAACCGGCTCAATTTGACGAATAGATTTAGTACAATAGGCAATATCAAAGACCCAACTATAGTGAGAATTTAGGTTATATTGATTAGTCTTGTTTGCGTTGTGATTGATGTAAGGAGGAAAATAATATTTTTGTTTTAACATATAGTTTGGAGATTAGAGTGTTAAAGTATTAAAAATAAAGATGCCGGGATGGTATTTCGATAAAAAAGAACTGCGGAATACCCCATCCGCAGCGGCTGGACTAGATTATAAAACAGAAATGCGGTATAGAAAAGAAGGTTTGAACTTTCAAATAGGAAAACTGCTTTGAAATTCACTTATTTATCGTTGTTTTTTAGGGGCCAGGTTTATAATAGATACAGGCATGAAAATGGATTTGGGTTACAATACTACAGCCACTGGAGTTGTGTATTTTCATCGATTTTATATGTTTCACTCGTTTCAACAATTTCCAAGGTATGTGACGGCTTGCTGTTGTCTATTTTTGGCCGGCAAGGTAGAAGAGACTCCAAAAAAATGTAAAGACATCATTAAAATAGCTAGAAATCTTCTTACGGACCAGAAATTTGTGACATTCGGAGCAGATCCTAAAGAGGAGGTACCTTGTATTTATTATTTGAAACATGTAAATTAACATTGCAACTTCTTAGGTGATGACTCTTGAGAGAATACTACTTCAAACGATAAAATTTGATTTACAAGTAGAACATCCTTATCAGTTCTTACTAAAGTATGCCAAATGTTTAAAAGGTGATAAGACAAAGTTGCAAAAAATGGTTCAAATGGCTTGGACCTTTGTCAATGATAGTTTGTGCACAACCCTGTGTCTGCAGTGGGAACCAGAAATCATTGCAGTTGCTTTAATGTACCTGGCAGGAAAATTAAGTAAATTTGAGGTAATGGATTGGGTGGGTAGAGCATCTAAACATCTTCGTTGGTGGGACATGTTTGTTGAGGATATTACTATGGATTTACTTGAAGATATTTGCCATCAAGTAATTTTAGGTTATGCTCTAATTCTTGCATTTAATGATAATTTTGTTTAGGTATTAGATTTATATTCCCAACCAGCTCCAAAATCGCCCTCTGACAGCCCTCCGCCGTCCGCAACTAAGCCGCATTCGCCGCCGATTCAGTCGACTAGTAGACAATCGAACGGCAGTGAAAAAATTGCACATATTTCTCCGGAAAGTCTACCGCCTCCACTAAATACCCGAATACCGCCTCCAAGCGAAGTGCCCCAATTTCCTTATCAAACTTTCACTCATGCACCTCCACCCCTGACCAGTTATGCACCGGTTTCCTTTGCTGCACCGCCAGTTAATACACCTCCACCTATGGCAGGACCACCACCTCCTGTGGCTCCACCCCACTTAGCTGGTCCACCTCCCAATGTTTATCCTCCTTACGTCGGACATCCGCCACCGTTTACTCCTGTTGTTCCTCCTCCAACAGGACCACCTCCTTATTTCAGTAATGGGATGCCTCCTCCAACCCCAGGACATAGGCAATATTATCCTCCTCCGTAAATAATATGGCAAATGTGTAATAATAAATGATTTTTTTATTAATTATAGTTGCGTTAATTGGAAAATTATGTTGAAACGTTTTATCATTTTATAGAGCTTCAGATAAGTTATCGTATTGAATGAGATAAGATGAAAATTTTTACACGCTATTTTGAAGGTGTTTGTTGTGTCAGGTAAAAAAGGAGCTTTCATTATTATATAGTGCTTGTCAATGCGAACTTCGTCATTTAGATGGTTTTTGGGCGTTTATTTTTTACGTTGAGTGTTAAACTGTGATTTTTAGTTTAAATATGTCTATCATGTAAAAGAATGTCTAGAAAATCGCTAAGCAAAAGTCGTGGCAAGGCCGCGAGTTCCTCAAATCGAATTATAAGAATTACAGTGGTTGGAGATGGCGATACTGGGAAGACGTGCCTGCTAATCGTGTACAAAGATAAGAAATTTGACGATAGATACATACCTACAATGTGATTTTTCAAATACCATCTGTATAACATCATATTTAAATCAAACGTTTATAGTTTCGACGAATATTCTATGACTATCCCTATAAATTATGAGCCATATACAATTATTCTTTCGGACACAGCGGGTCAGGAGGATTTTGACAAATTAAGAAGAATGGCTTACAGATTCGTTAGTAGTTTGAGTTTATAGTTCCAACTCATCATTACTGTTTAAAACTTATTTTTAGACCGATGTCTTTCTACTTTGCTACTCGATAGCAGAACGTAGCTCATTCGAAAATATCTCTTTAACATGGGCTCCGGAACTTCAGAAATTTCGTTCATCAGCCAAAATTGTCCTTGCAGGTTTGTAAATACAATTTTATCTAAGAAATTGCTAACACACAAGTAAATTTGCAGCTACGAAAATCGATTTGATGTCCAAAAGGAAAGTAACTACTGAAGAGGGCGAAGCCCTAGCTAAAGATATCGGAGCTGCTGGGTTTATTGAAACATCGGCAAAAAATCAATGGAATATTGACGCAGCGTTTCAAATGGCCCTAATGGCCGCCATGGCTGGAAAAACAAAGAAACAGCAGAATACGAATAGTAATTGCCAATTATTATGATATTTTTTTTATTGTAAATAGTGGGGCTGATCTTTACTTGAGGTAATTTCAATAAATTTTCTCACATAAAAAAAATACAATGTATGAAAAATGTAAACAGGTCCGTCCTTTATCCCAAATCCAATGAACGTTTCCAGAATTAATAAAAAATAATGGTTTGAATCTCTTTGTTATTACAAAAGTTTGAGTTTTCTCTCATGGGAAACTAGCTCCTGCATTAGTTTGGAATAAAATTGTACTAGCCACAATACCTTTTTTTATATAGGTACTATTAACTTGTCTTGTTCTAAGTTAGTGTTTTCTTGCTTATTGTTAGTTTTAGAGATTTTTCTGCCCACTGTACCACTGTAGAAATCCCCTAGTACTGAATTTAATAATAAAATTGACCTCGGACGTTAATTGTTATTCTCCTTCAAAGAAACTTGATAATACAGGAAAATGGTGGTTTGGGTAATGATCAAGATGCTGGGTGCTCTAGAGTGCCCGCTCAATTAAAAATCAAGTGCTGGAGAGTTGGATATTTTATCCGAAGAAGAAAAATTTTTAATCTTGATTTTTACTATATAAATATTAAGATCAAAAACATCAATGACAGGTCAGTAATTTCACTGCCTGTGTTCAACTGTCCATAAGGTATCCTCATGGTCATCACCACAGTTTTTCCATTCGAACTTATCTGTCCGTTAAAACTTCAGATGCTACCTTAAGCTCCTTGGTAATTTCAAGAAGGGATCATACTTCTAATTCAATTCGAATGTTCCTTCCACATCAGCTTCATGTCTAGAAGTACTCATAGATGTGACCAATGAGAGTTTTTCCAGGAAGAACAAAAGACAAAAATTGTTATTAGAAGTCCTTATCTAATTAGAAATGTTTACTCGCCAATAAAATTTCAATTTTCCATTACACTTATCATTCGTTAAATCTGTCAGAATAAAGAAAAAAAAGTCATGTGAAAACTTCCCGTTTGGATTGCCTGTAAATGATCATGGACTCTTGAAGCTCCTCGAAAAGTCACTTTTAATTGTGTTGTTCCTATCCTGGATAACAACAATGAGGGCTTAACTTTTTCGTATAAATCGCCTGCGTGGTTTCGTTTACGCGCACTCTCTCGAACAAGGGCACTAAAGAGAAACCGGGCCAGAATATCCAGAACAGCAGTGGAAGTTGCACGTTACGTACTCCAGTGTGTAAGCAGCAAGACCCTCGATGGCGTAACAAAGAATCGTTAAAGTGAGAGACGCCTTGTCAGGAAAAATGATATTTCCAGCCACTTTCTGGATAATCTTCATGCTCACTCAAGGTAACCAATTTGTGTATGCTGTGAAAGAAAATGTGACAAATTGAAAATATTCAGGCAGTTACGGAAATCCCCACGCAAAAAGGCTTTACGATGATCTCTTGTCCAATTATAATAAATTGGTCAGACCTGTGGAGAATGTCAGCGATGCTCTATCGGTTAAAATCAAGCTGAAACTGTCTCAATTAATAGATGTGGTACATGTTACCATTATTAAGCGACCAAAATTAATTTTAAATGAGTGTCCATTTTAGAATTTAAAGAATCAAATTATGACGACCAACGTGTGGGTGGAACAATCCTGGTATGATTATAAGCTGCAATGGAATCCAACCGACTATGGAAATGTGGACATGCTCCATGTACCTTCTGACAATATTTGGAGACCTGACATTGTCCTATATAATAAGTGAGAAATCAGAACCTAATGTTAAATAAACGTAACACTTTTTTCTCTGTTTTTGAAGTGCTGATGGTAATTTTGAGGTCACCCTAGCAACTAAAGCTACCTTAAATTACACTGGAAGGGTTGAATGGAAGCCTCCAGCTATTTATAAGTCATCCTGCGAAATAGATGTTGAATATTTTCCATTCGATGAGCAAACTTGCGTTATGAAGTTTGGTTCTTGGACTTACGATGGCTTTCAAGTAAATTATATTTTTGTGCTATAAACAGTTGGATTTAAAATCTAGTTTCCAGGTGGATTTAAGGCACATAGACGAGACTAAAGGGTCAACTACAGTGGAAATTGGAATAGATTTAACTGAATTTTACACTTCAGTTGAATGGGATATTTTGGAAGTTCCAGCAATAAGAAGTGAAAAATTTTATTCCTGCTGTGAGGAACCTTATTTAGACATTACATTTAACATTACAATGAGACGAAAGACGTTGTTTTACACTGTCAATCTCATTATTCCTTGTATGGGCATTTCTTTTCTTACCATTCTGGTGTTTTACTTACCTTCAGACAGTGGAGAAAAGGTAGTTTTCTTTACACTTTTATTTATTACCAGTGTTTTAATACGAATCAATTATCAGGTCAGCTTGTCTATTTCTATACTGCTGAGTTTAACTGTATTTTTCCTGCTACTGGCCGAAATTATTCCTCCAACATCTCTAGTGGTACCTCTGTTGGGAAAATTCGTTTTATTTACGATGATTTTAGATACTTTCAGGTAACAAGTCTTAAGTCTTCTCACCATTGAATCTGTGATATCCTCATTAGAATTAATTCATAATTCAAAACAGCTTGAATGACATAACAAACCTGCTATGTCCGAAATACCTAATCTAGTATATCTTCTAGTATTTGCGTCACAGTGATTGTTCTGAATGTTCACTTCCGTTGTCCACAAACCCACGTGATGGCTCCATGGGTGCGTCGAGTTTTCATCCATATCCTTCCTAGATTATTAGTAATGAGAAGACCTCAATACATGTTAGACCGCAGAGGGTGTGCATTAAATAGAAACAATGAAAACTTTAAATTTAAAGTTACCGTTGCAGGTACCATCACTCGTCTTACGGATTTATGTTGCAGAGTTGTAACGGTATGAGAGAAGGAAATTTACAGTATGATTCTGGCATTGTGGCACAAGATGGTCAGGAAATGATGTCAAATACAAGTATTTGTGATAAATTGAGTGGAAGGTGAATAGAGTTTAAAGAATTCTTAAAGTTTATTTACATTGATTTTTAAGGGAACACGAAGAAGCTCGTCTTTTAGCCTGTCGTATTCACGGGACCACTTCTCCTATTATACATATGTCTCTTGATGGAGACTACGACACTTTTTTGAATCCGTTATTAGCTGATTTGTCTTGGCATCAGTGCCCTGAAGTTCATAAGGCTATGGATGGGGTTCGGTTTATTGCATGTCATATTAAAAGAGAAGAAGATTCTGTTAGAGTAAGCAGAAAACAATACAATTTTTCGATATAAAATAACACTTACTTCAGGTGAAGGAAGATTGGAAATACGTAGCAATGGTTTTGGATAGATTGTTTCTTTGGATTTTTACGTTGGCTGTCCTGGTTGGAACTGCTGGAATTATTCTACAGGCGCCCACTTTGTATGACGATCGCAGACCAATTGACGTACATATTTCAGAAATTGCTTCCAGTACTGCCAAACCTTACATTTCTTCAACATTGTAACAGTATTTAGAATAAATTTACGAAAAAATTAGTAACACACATATTTTTTATTCATTTTAAATACATTAAACAACAATAAAGATTTCATTTAACGCATAATTGTCGTAACTGCTTCAAAACTGTTTCCAATAATTTCTTCTTATCGNTTTTCCATTACACTTATCATTCGTTAAATCTGTCAGAATAAAGAAAAAAAAGTCATGTGAAAACTTCCCGTTTGGATTGCCTGTAAATGATCATGGACTCTTGAAGCTCCTCGAAAAGTCACTTTTAATTGTGTTGTTCCTATCCTGGATAACAACAATGAGGGCTTAACTTTTTCGTATAAATCGCCTGCGTGGTTTCGTTTACGCGCACTCTCTCGAACAAGGGCACTAAAGAGAAACCGGGCCAGAATATCCAGAACAGCAGTGGAAGTTGCACGTTACGTACTCCAGTGTGTAAGCAGCAAGACCCTCGATGGCGTAACAAAGAATCGTTAAAGTGAGAGACGCCTTGTCAGGAAAAATGATATTTCCAGCCACTTTCTGGATAATCTTCATGCTCACTCAAGGTAACCAATTTGTGTATGCTGTGAAAGAAAATGTGACAAATTGAAAATATTCAGGCAGTTACGGAAATCCCCACGCAAAAAGGCTTTACGATGATCTCTTGTCCAATTATAATAAATTGGTCAGACCTGTGGAGAATGTCAGCGATGCTCTATCGGTTAAAATCAAGCTGAAACTGTCTCAATTAATAGATGTGGTACATGTTACCATTATTAAGCGACCAAAATTAATTTTAAATGAGTGTCCATTTTAGAATTTAAAGAATCAAATTATGACGACCAACGTGTGGGTGGAACAATCCTGGTATGATTATAAGCTGCAATGGAATCCAACCGACTATGGAAATGTGGACATGCTCCATGTACCTTCTGACAATATTTGGAGACCTGACATTGTCCTATATAATAAGTGAGAAATCAGAACCTAATGTTAAATAAACGTAACACTTTTTTCTCTGTTTTTGAAGTGCTGATGGTAATTTTGAGGTCACCCTAGCAACTAAAGCTACCTTAAATTACACTGGAAGGGTTGAATGGAAGCCTCCAGCTATTTATAAGTCATCCTGCGAAATAGATGTTGAATATTTTCCATTCGATGAGCAAACTTGCGTTATGAAGTTTGGTTCTTGGACTTACGATGGCTTTCAAGTAAATTATATTTTTGTGCTATAAACAGTTGGATTTAAAATCTAGTTTCCAGGTGGATTTAAGGCACATAGACGAGACTAAAGGGTCAACTACAGTGGAAATTGGAATAGATTTAACTGAATTTTACACTTCAGTTGAATGGGATATTTTGGAAGTTCCAGCAATAAGAAGTGAAAAATTTTATTCCTGCTGTGAGGAACCTTATTTAGACATTACATTTAACATTACAATGAGACGAAAGACGTTGTTTTACACTGTCAATCTCATTATTCCTTGTATGGGCATTTCTTTTCTTACCATTCTGGTGTTTTACTTACCTTCAGACAGTGGAGAAAAGGTAGTTTTCTTTACACTTTTATTTATTACCAGTGTTTTAATACGAATCAATTATCAGGTCAGCTTGTCTATTTCTATACTGCTGAGTTTAACTGTATTTTTCCTGCTACTGGCCGAAATTATTCCTCCAACATCTCTAGTGGTACCTCTGTTGGGAAAATTCGTTTTATTTACGATGATTTTAGATACTTTCAGGTAACAAGTCTTAAGTCTTCTCACCATTGAATCTGTGATATCCTCATTAGAATTAATTCATAATTCAAAACAGCTTGAATGACATAACAAACCTGCTATGTCCGAAATACCTAATCTAGTATATCTTCTAGTATTTGCGTCACAGTGATTGTTCTGAATGTTCACTTCCGTTGTCCACAAACCCACGTGATGGCTCCATGGGTGCGTCGAGTTTTCATCCATATCCTTCCTAGATTATTAGTAATGAGAAGACCTCAATACATGTTAGACCGCAGAGGGTGTGCATTAAATAGAAACAATGAAAACTTTAAATTTAAAGTTACCGTTGCAGGTACCATCACTCGTCTTACGGATTTATGTTGCAGAGTTGTAACGGTATGAGAGAAGGAAATTTACAGTATGATTCTGGCATTGTGGCACAAGATGGTCAGGAAATGATGTCAAATACAAGTATTTGTGATAAATTGAGTGGAAGGTGAATAGAGTTTAAAGAATTCTTAAAGTTTATTTACATTGATTTTTAAGGGAACACGAAGAAGCTCGTCTTTTAGCCTGTCGTATTCACGGGACCACTTCTCCTATTATACATATGTCTCTTGATGGAGACTACGACACTTTTTTGAATCCGTTATTAGCTGATTTGTCTTGGCATCAGTGCCCTGAAGTTCATAAGGCTATGGATGGGGTTCGGTTTATTGCATGTCATATTAAAAGAGAAGAAGATTCTGTTAGAGTAAGCAGAAAACAATACAATTTTTCGATATAAAATAACACTTACTTCAGGTGAAGGAAGATTGGAAATACGTAGCAATGGTTTTGGATAGATTGTTTCTTTGGATTTTTACGTTGGCTGTCCTGGTTGGAACTGCTGGAATTATTCTACAGGCGCCCACTTTGTATGACGATCGCAGACCAATTGACGTACATATTTCAGAAATTGCTTCCAGTACTGCCAAACCTTACATTTCTTCAACATTGTAACAGTATTTAGAATAAATTTACGAAAAAATTAGTAACACACATATTTTTTATTCATTTTAAATACATTAAACAACAATAAAGATTTCATTTAACGCATAATTGTCGTAACTGCTTCAAAACTGTTTCCAATAATTTCTTCTTATCGCGCTCGTTCTTGTTTAAAACTGTGAAGATATTCTTCTTGTCGCCTTCTTTAAGTCTACAAAACAAACATTTTTTGTTTTTGTCAACTACCAACCAACAAAAATCTCACTTTTCTAAAAGAATAACAGCGATTTCCGGCCTGACATTTTTATAGCGGCTAGTCTCTTGGGCGTAATCGTGGAAATACGTAGGCCAGTCCCAGGAGATGAGCAGGTCCAGGAGTTCGCGAAGTTTCGTGAAATATGAGAGCAATTCGTCCTGTTGTAATCCGTTTACAGGTTCAGAGGCAGCGAATTCTAAAACGATTATTAACTGTATACAGGATTAGACGAAATTCTGGGTTGGATAAAAACGAAGTAAATATTGTTGTGTAGAGGAAACTAATGTGATAAAACTCACGTTCGCATTGTAATAGATCCAAATTTAATTGATTCAGGGCTCCCATTGATATTTGTCTAATTTCCTCGTTCATTAACATGTCGAACATACAATTCGCTATGTGGTCGCAAGCGGCTCTACAGGCGATCTGAGCAACTTCCGGCTGGAAACGAAATATTCTTTAAGCAATGGAAAGTGGGTGACTGGGTAAAGTAAAAATTTATTTCAGAACCATCATAGATGACTTTCTTAATTCAAGCAGGCGCACATTAACTACTGGGCCATATTCAGTGTAAACGTTTTGGGTGGAATAATCTGTATAACCAAGACTCATCTGCGATCAAAATCTTCGGACATTTCGATTTTAATTTTCTACTGCGGTTTTTTTGATGATAAATTCATGTATACAGAGTGGTCCAAAAAAAGAAGTTAAGATAACGAACTTTCTTTTTTTAAATGGAAATACGTACTTTTTATTTCATTTTTTAATTCTGCTTAACATTGTAACCACGTTTCATGTACACATATTCTATACCTAAATTCAACATTTATCGAGAAATTTACGATTGAACATATCAATAATTAAGACCGTATAATATGAATAATTAAAGTCCCGCGTATCTGCGGCAAAAAATCCTCAGACACGTAAACTTACTTTTTTCAATACGAATATTTTTTTATAGTCGTTTTTTGTTTTCACTCCTACTTTTATATTTTTATTTATTTGTTGATTCGTGCATTCGTTAATTATTTATGCATTTTAAATAAACTGTTAAAATGAATGAATTAATTATGTAAAAGCTGTTAGATTGTTGAAATCAGAGTTTTCAGGTCTATCCAAGTCTGCTATAAAATTTTGGGGAGGCCATTTGGAAAAAAAAGGACGATAACGCCAATATGAAAACAAAAGATAACTATTAAAAAAATATTCACATTGAAAAAATGAAGTTTACGTGTCCAAGAAGTTTGGCCGCAAATGTTCGCAAATCTTATTTCTTGATATTGTATGGTTTCAGTTATGGATATGTTCAATCTTAAATTTGTTGATAACTGTTGAATTTAGATAAAGAACATAATCCATGAAACATAATTACCTACATAGAATTCAAAATTCATTTAAAAAAATACAGTTGATTGTCGTAACTTATTTTTGGGTCATCCTGTATATATGAATGTGTTATAAAAAATCGCAGCCAAATATTAAAATCGACGTGTGCGGGACTTTGATCGTAGATGCTCGGAGTCTTATTTATACAGATTATTCAACCCAAAACGTTCGCACAGTATTATCCGTATATTGTATTATATTATATTTAATGTTACTGTTTGGATTTTACAAAATGAAGATTTTCATTGTCTAATAGTTTTCAGAAAAAAAAATGAAGAATTTTGATCTGTGACATGCCTTAAAAGGAACTACATTGGTGCCAAAAGTCCCAAGATGCTCTTGAATCTAGGATATTGAGAAACATGCTTGTCGGGTAAAGAACTTGCTTACGGCAAGTCAAGGCACTTATTTTATAGAATCCTATTACTACTTATTATAAGAATTATCATAAAAGAAAACGCTGAATTTTTCGAATAACACTAAAAGTTTCAACATTTGAATACAAATGTACAGCGTGTTTCTTAATAACATGTCGATATTTGATATATTTTTTAAGGTAAACATGCATGAGATATGCTAATAACAATCCCTATCTCCGGACTTTATAATAACGTAACACAATCTGCGGGATATTATAATTTTTTGGGTTATTAATAGTTTTATTCACCGGAACTTTTTTCTACTGCGTCACTAATATTCAGTAGTAACATTTTTTTAAATCTTTGTGCTTTTTAGAAAAACTTACAATTCTTACATTTTTTGGGTATATCTGTACCCTGTTTTTAAGTTGCTTTCGAAAATGGCCCTAAATGCACACTTAAATTTCAATTGTTTTCACTCTTTCTTCAAGTTCTGCTAGATAAAATTAGTAAAGACTCCAAAAATTATAAGACCTTGGAAATTGTATCAAATTACTATAAGACCTGATAGTAAAGATAATTTTTGTTGTATCACATGTGAAATTTGAATCGTTTACCTTCAATGTAGAAAATAAATTAAAAATCAGATTTTTTAAAAAATTTTAACACCTTATATCTTGTCTACTGAACATTTTGGATCCCATGATTATAAGAACCTTTTATCTTAGAATAAAACAGGAAATGATTCTATGAAATATCGGCATGCCATTAAGAACAACCTGTATATGAATTACGTTAGAAATTTATATTTTTTTAATCGGTCCGACAATGAATCGGATGAAATTCGCTCTTCTACTAGAGTTCTAAAAATAATCGTAGGAAATACAATTATACTCTATTCAGTTCTGCAATCCACTGTACAAAGATAACTACAACTGACCGGTAGATCTGTAAAACTTTGAAAAGTCGTTTGCAAAAATCGTATGATATCAGAAATAAATGTTGACGCGTGCCCTTTCGGTTCCACCAAATTCCAGTCGTAACTTTCCAATTCCAAAAATTCATTGAGTTTTTGCTTGAGTTTTTCACATATTTGCCTCACTGCATCCTCGCGGGCTACTCTAAACATTGCGTGCTGATTCTGAATCGCTCCCACAGTTATATTGCGAGTTTCTTCCCTATAAATACAATATTTTGTTTCGGACCATTGGAATTTAAATGAAAATGACAATTTTACCCCGTTATATTTGAAATAAATTGATCCAAATAAATGTTAGCGTCCTCCAAATAACCTGTATCGATGATAATTTGAGTGATTTTCTGTAAGTTGATATGGGGGCTTCGAAACGAAGACGATAGACAACCACTAAACGTTCTTGTTAAAAGAAGATTCATTGACTTTCTAATCATTTCGTCCACCTCCACTTGACTGAAATTCATATTTTGTAATGATGAATGTCTTTACAACACATTTGTGTTTACCTTAAATTTAAGTCCTCGCTGAATTTCAAACAGGCATAAATGAACTCTTTAACTTGCTGGTAAACTTTGGGCACCATGCTGGAAAATGGGAAACTGTAAGGAAACGTTATATCGTCTGGCAAGTCAACGTCCCAAGGGAACGATTGTAGAATTTGCTCGTATTCTTCTTCATCATGAACCTAAAAGTCACTTATTGTTTGAAGTAAATCGCTAAAACTTTATACAATACAATTATAGGCTGGAAATCTTCCTTGGACAAAATCTCTCTAAAAACTTGCACCCAACGTTGCATCAGAACTTCAGTGTAATGGTCCCTGAGCTCCCTCATTAATTCCCACAAAGGCTTGACCGAATAACCATAATTTCTTAATGTAGAGCAAAATAACATTATCAAGTCCTTGATTTTTAATACTAAAGTTGCATCGGTGCAGTAAGCCTAAATGTAATGTCAGGTTAATCTTGTTTTAATGAATATGTATGAATTCGTAATTTACGGAATGGGTTTGTAAAGCTGTGGTGATCTTTGATAAAGCCACTGACCACATTTCTTCTAAAAATGCTTTTGTTATCAATCCACGGCCAGTATTTAAAACGTGATCTTCTAGAATGAAAAATCCTAGTACAGCATAGATGTAGTTTCTATAACTCTCCTCAGATTCGTGCTAAAATATAATATTTACAACGAAACTTAAAAATTTGTAGAATTTCTAACCATATTTGTTGGTGGTTGTAATACTAGTCGGGCCTGTTTGGTTCTTTCCGAGCGATAGTACGCTTCAAAAGCTGTTACTTTTCCTAAAACTTCTGCAATGTGAAGCCCTCTGTATATGGGAGAAAAGTCGATCAGTTCATGGGCACTCAAATCTTCTTCTGTAGAATTGCTGCGAGACTCTATTTCAAATTTATGTTAGCACTGATCAAAATTGAAAATAAGAATCTTTTACCTGCTTGTAGAAAATTACGTTTCTTTTTTCGTCCAACAACTGTGGGATCGCTAGCTAATTGTTCACTAGTATGTCTCATAGCTACCTCACCAATTTTTGGAGAAAATTTTCTAATGTTTTCCAGAAAATCTTTCAAATCGCCCATGGATGCCGCTTCAATTTTGTCTCGATATTTGGGAATTTTTTGACACAATTGATTGGAAAACCTGTAATTGGCTACATGGGGAAGATGAACATGTTCCAATTCTTCAAGGGTCTTTAAGGCTGGATAATACCTGTCAGTTAATTTAGTTAATTATCACACTTGAACTGACTAATTGGATTACTTTTTGTCTGCAATTTGTTTTTGTAACTTCGAATAACAGGTAAACACTGGAAGACATAAATTCAATTGGGCCATCACGGTTGCAATATTGCTTTGAACTTTTCTAGCTTGTAGCAATTCAGTGCCAGATTTTGCTAGCGGTTGAAAGGATCTTTGTAATTCCTTGTCCAAATGGATCACTTGATCCTAAAAATTATACTATAATATTACAATGTTATAAATTAATTAAAAATATCTGGTACATTTAAATTTTTTGATTGGGATTTCACTTCTAGCAGCTCAGTTACAGATTCAATGAAACCTTGATAATAAACGTTACAAAGCCTTTCAATATCTTTGTCATGTTGCTTGACACGTTCATCTAGTTTCTGTTTGAAGTTATGATGTTGATTATTATCAAATATCGTTCTAAAAATTAAAATTTATATATTTCTATAGAATCACTGTTGATTTATACCTGAACGTTGGGCCCCAATAATCATCTATACCTTCGATTTCTTGCAAATATAAGTCATATGAACAATTTTCTTCGTTTTCTTTGAAAGATTCTTCCATTTTCAATATAAAATAACCAATTAACTGGAAAATTAAAGAAAAATATTACAAAATATTTGTATTCAGCTATGAGGTTCAACAGTGTTGCCTGTTTTCGAACAAATATCTGTGAATAAAGGAAAATAATCACAGAATACGCTATTATGATGATTGATGATGGCCTAGAGAATGACATTTTGAAGTGAGAGCGGCAATACTGTAATAGGAAACAGCTGCCAGGTTACTGACTGCAAAAAATGTACAATATTTGAAAAAGTACAATAATTGATAAAATAAAATACACAATATAAATCTTGCCGAATATGCTGGTGTTAGTATTTAATGATTTTATAGATAGATTTAAAAATCATCAAAGTTTTAGCAAATTCGTTTTTTGTTAACGTTGAGTATTTTTATATTTCAGTACAATTTTTGACGAGATCTTAGTACATTCATGAATTCAGGGTGAAATTAAAAAAATTGACCAATTCAATTAATAATTTTACTTTAAATGGCAAAAATAAGTCAATTTCAAGATAATTTTATGAAGTTTTTTTTTTGTAGATATTTTTAATAACATGTGTCTATTACTTATGTTATAAAAAAAATTTGTTATCATTCTATTTAGTAAAGACACAGAATAAATAATTCTGTGGTAAAGAGAAAAAACTAGGTTCCAAATTTGACTTTGAATGTTTGATTTCGGAACACAGTTTTGTCAAAAATAATGTTTTTTATTAAGTTTGACAGGTGTCAGGACAGAGGAGTCGGATCGTCGCCGTCGCCATATCTGTTGTCGTTTAATGGAAAAAGGACGGGTCATTCCATAAATTAATTCCCTTTTAGGATTTCTAAGTGAAACTCTCGAGCCTATGTTAGTGCACGATTGTGGTCACGTACAGTCTCGAGAATGCTGAATTGAAGGGCTCACGGGAGCCCCTGGACACCGTTCAAATCGACTTTTTTGTTCGCGATCCTTTGTCCTGGTAAGGGGTTGCTAGCTAAATATTAAATATTTAATTATTTACCATTATTGTCCGAATAATCCAAAGCGATATCGTCGACGTTTGACCTACAAGATTGTGAGATGAAATTCGTAAAGTGTGTCATTCTCGTAAATTTTAATGAATATTAATATTTTTTCTTCAAAAATAACAACTTATCTGAACATGAACTCTTTCATTCATTAAAATAATAAATAACATAAGATTGATGGCGATTTCTCAACAGGGGTCATTTTGTTTCTAGCTTAGTTTATTAGAATGGCCCGTAGAGGGGCCCAAGGTAATCCCCAGGCCCAACAGGACCTGGAGGACGAAATTTTAGAATGGGACGACCGTGGAGAGAACGTCAACGGAGACAGGTGAACAAATTTCAGTAACTTCAATAGGAAATCCTCTAAATAATTTCGATGTTGTAGATTAAGTTTTGATGATTCAGATCGTTTTGAAGAGGATTCTATGTGCAGTTGGAGCTCGGAACCAGAAAGCGTTTGTAATAATTGGAGAGGTTGGAAAAAGCCTTCCAACGGACAAACTGGTTATTACGGCGGTAACAAGAAAACTGCAGAAGGTAAAGGTAACAATCTAATTGAATGCTATTCTTACATCCCACATATCACTCGTAATATTATTATAGAAGAACAGCAAGTGCCGTCTCTAACGGAACTTGCGGCTAAATGTGTTGCCTCTCATATACCCTTCGAATTGGTTGAGCAAGTGTTTCCACCAGTACCCGAACAGTTACAACTTCGAATCGCCTACTGGAGCTTTCCAGATAACGAAGAGGACATTAGGTTTAATCATAAATTAAATGAAATTTTCTCTAATTTATCTAAATATTTTTTCAGACTGTATTCTTGCCTTGCTAATGGATCTGCAGAGGAATTCTTGCGGGGTGAAAACTTGTACAAAACCAACATGGTAAAAGATCCATTGCAAATAGGTTTTCACTTATCGGCCAGTGTGCAACAAGCCCGTTACAACACCACCACAACTCCAACTCACAATGTGGCCGTCACTTTTGACAGGAGGCGCATATCTTCATGCAATTGCACCTGTCAATCTCAAGCCTATTGGTGTTCGCATATCGTGGCAGTGTGTTTGACTAGAATTCATTGCGTAAGTGCATCATGTTATACTTAGAAAAGAATGTCTAAATGAGTTTCGAAATTTATGACTTATAATTGAGTAATTTTAACGTTGGCAACAATGCGTAGTCTTATCCTCATTGTAAAGCTAATGTAGGCTTTAATGACAATGATTAAAGTTGATACATCCAAAAGGGTTTTGAAACTTTAACGTTGTAATATAGACGAATTTAAAATTTAAAGAAAAAGTTTAACAAAGTATTATTTTCCAGCCAAATTTAGTTACATTACGGGCTCCAGTATCGGAGTCTTTGTCCAGATTGCATCGTGAACAACTGCAAAAGTTCGCTCAGTATTTAATCAGTGAACTGCCGCAACAAATTTTACCAACTGCTCAACGGTAAGTTTTCAATTTATGGTAAGAAAACTATATCAACCTCTCATTCAAAAGGCTCTTGGATGAATTGTTGGGTTCTCAACCTTCGGCCATTAACTCGGTGTGTGGGGCCCCCGATCCGACAGCCGGTGCTTCCGCTATGGACCAGACTTCATGGTATTTGGATGAAAAAACCCTACATGACAACATTAAAAAAATATTGATCAAATTTTGTGTACCTGCGCCAATGGTTTTCAGGTGAATGAGACTTTCAGATCAGTTTAGGCTTCAAAATTATTATCGAAAAAATGTTCTAAATATACAATCGTGTTCAATGAAAAAGTGTACACCTATGAGATAGAGAAGTTTGATAACTATATTTGAATCACATATGATTGTCGAACTTTTCTTTCTCATCCATGTACCCCTTTTTATTGAACACGCCTGTATATTAGTTAAAATCTGACTTGTGATTTTAAAGATTTCCAAAAAAACTGCTACTTTTGTAAACAAATACAAAAACTTTAGTTTTTTGTTTTTATACTTTGATTTTATTAAAAAGTCTCATTTTCTTTTAATTTTATTTTAGTGACGTCAATTACCTAAGTACAGTGGCACCACCAGCTGCTGCTGAATGGACATCATTGCTACGACCTTTGAGAGGTCGCGAACCGGAAGGCATGTGGAATCTTCTCAGTATCGTAAGAGAAATGTTCAAAAGAAACGATCGTAACGCGGTTCCTTTGCTCGAAATTATTACGGAAGAATGTATGGCGTGCGAACAGATTTTAATTTGGTGGTTCAATACCAAAGTAGCATTGTTGAGTGGCAACTCGAGTCACGGAGGCAGTGCCGGTGGCAAACATAACAACATCAACAGTAACACGCATGCATCGCAACATGCGGGCTCCTCTTTATGTGACGAAATCGTTGTACTTTGGAGGTTGGCTGCACTGAATCCGGGATTAGCCCCGTCTGAAAGAGATATGTTACATAATNCCTATCACCACTTCAAAACGCTCAACAAGTTCCATTTTCAAGTACACCTCCAGTGAGCGCGCCTTATACGTTGCAGTCTTCACAATATGTAGCTCCTGCTGCACAATACGTTGCCCCTCCCATGCCTAATCAGACACAAGCCACTGTATATTCCAGTCCACCTCCAGTTGCTGCAACAGGTGCTGTCACTCAAGTTCCACCTCCGCCAGCTGCTCCACATTTGTTACATTTTGGACCGGGGCCTCTAGCCATTGGTCAACCACTTAATGTGCCTCCCAGACCAATGCATCCACAACATTTGTACTCTCAACCACCTCCAGCAGGTATTAACAAAATGAACGTGTTAATTTTTTTATCTTATAAATTGAAAGGTTTCTTAGGGCTCCCTCCACATCCACAAGCGTTTCTTAGACAACACAGACCGCCGCAACAACTAAACCAGACTCAATTACGTTATTTGTTGAACGCTTACCGGGTCGGCATGTTGGCAATGGATACTTTGGCCAGGAGAGTGCACGATGATAGACCCCAGGCTAAGTACACCAGGAATCCGCCCTATGGTGAAGATGTTAAATGGCTTCTGAGAATATCCAAGAATCTAAGTAAGCTCAGTCACGATCTAGTTGAGAAATGCACTAAATTTCTTTTAGGCACACATCATCTTCATCACTTTTGCGTGTGCGCTGTTAATTCAATTATAAGCCCATTTGTGTTACACGATGTGGCTATCGAAGCCGCTCAACATTTGGCACGCAATAATCCGGCATTGGTAATGCAACATTTGAGAACTTCTTTAATGCCCTTGGTCAGTAAGTGCCAACAAATGTATATTCAGGTAATATGACAAGATTTTGTTTTAAATATAGTAGAATCATGAATGTTTTTATAGTGTATGAATCAAAAAATGTATCATCTGACTTCTGCGGACTATGAAGACTTTGTTAGCATTGTGCTGGCGGCCAGAGTCGCCTTTCACATCACTCCCGATGGAAATTTACAGTTTAAAGAATGGCTAACATCTATAAGGAGGTAACGTTCATGATGAGACTGAGAGTCTTGTTGATTGAATGTTTGAGTTTCAGATCAAAGTCCTGCAAAAAAGATCTTTGGCAACAAATCAACCAGGCCCTTCAGGCTAATTCCAAATGACAAAGGCCTGACCTCGCCCCGCAGCCCACCACGCTCCGTCGACTTTCGCTTACCGACGCGGATAATCTCGATCCGACCGCGCTCCGTCCAATCGTTCTTACCTATCCTGATTTGGAGAGTCAAGGGGCTACGGAATCAAATCAATTGACCCATCAGCAGCCCAACGTGTATCACCATCATCACCATTTGATGGACGTAAACGAACCTTTGATGGTGGCCTTCGATAATTCCCTCCCTCCGCCGGGAATGAGAGTCCTGTCGTTACCTATGCCTCCCCCACTTCCGCCTAGATTTCCGATTGATATGGTTACAGATCATGGGGCTTCGTACGTTTTAGCTCAGCCGCCTCAAGGTGGCGCGTACCTATTACCGCCTCCAGTATGCGAACAGAACAACGGAATTCAAATCGTTGAAGGAAACATGTTGAATCAGGCAATTATTCAAGAGTTACCACCTCAAGAAAGTCTAGTTGCCGGCAATGGTATTCGTACTTTTCGAAAAATCGAAATGGAGGGCGGTGGGGGGCCATCGGGAGAAATCGATCCGAGATTTCCATCCAGATTCGTAAGATTGGATGGATCGAATGTCCCGACGGCAGTGACCCCGAGGACTAACGGGCTTAGAAGTCGGGACGGTAACATTAATAAAGTCGCCTTTCCAGAAAGTTGATTCCTTTAGGAGATCGCGGAGGAGCGTGGAAATTTTAGTATTTTACAACGTTAGTGTCCATTATTAGTCAATAAGTAGTTCAATTTCCTTTTAATTTTATTGATTTCTGAATCGCACTGACAATTATTTATTTAATTACGGTGTCTTTTTGCATGGATGACACGTGTGGTGGACGTTTCGAACGTGACACCTATTAAGGTACATATCAACGATTTTGACTTACGTAGGTTGCCAAAACCTATCTTATTTTTCGCCTGACCGAATAAAATACTTTTAATAGGTACCATGTTCGATAAACAATAGCGTATAAATGAAGTTAAAAATCACGAATTCCATCTTTTACTTTATTTTTATCCGAAAACAAATAGACTCGTTTCTTAAAACGTAATCACTACGCTGTAATATTAATTAATAACTACTACTATCTTAGTTGTAAGTAAAAAATGACTTCAATAGGACGGGACAGCAATAAACAGTTGCCGTCCCGTCCAATTGGACTTAGTTAATTGTAAAAATATTCTATGGTTGTGTTCAAATTTTTAATTGGATATTAAGTTTTTTTCTAAGACTTGAACTTGAAAAATGTTCATGCCGATTGTCATAGTACCAGAACAAAAGAGCGCGGTAGTCATCGACACGAACATTTTAATCGATAAACGACAACAAAAAAATGGTGATCTCAAACAGTATAGTAAAAGTGTTCTGACCGTCCGAACGGGTTCCTCCAATAATTAAAAAAAAAGAAGTAACTGTTTTAGTACAAATTTAGCAACAATTTCGCACCTACTATTATAGCAGAGGGTACTTGGATGTTGTCAAAAGTTGTGCTTCTCATTGTGCCTTGAAATTCCCATTTTATGAATCGATTATTTCAACCTAACCTAAGCGCGTGGATGTGTCGTTTTTGTAATAATCGAAATTGTAATTTTATCCAGGAACTCGTTCGGTCTGTCTAGCATTGAAGTGTCCGCAAAATGCTCACGATTCATTCTTGTGTATCGATAGTTATCACAGTGTCTCTCGTCTCAACAGACTCGTTTGCTTTCGAATTCTATCGGGGATTAAGCGAATATATCTGTGAATATACATAATTATAATAATCATAATTAGTTTTTAGTTAATTTCCAATATATTTTTTATACACTGATGTGCATGGATGTTATTTGGATCGCTTCATTTATGCGTACCGACTTTTTGTAGCTTTACAATATTTAGATTATTATTCATATTTGTTACTGTCCAATTGTACTCTTAAATTCATAAAAAGAAATAAAACATTTTTCTTATCACAATGCTATTTCTTGTCATTATTATGCGTAGCAAAATAAATTCATTTGCAATCAGTCATTTTTGTCTCCCTTTATAGGAAGGTACCTATCGAAAGTCGAATGTTCGATAAAGTAAGTAGTGATAAAAGAGTTTCAAGGAAAACTAACTTTAACACTGTTTCTGTTCATAAAAGTTAATAATTTATTTTTCCTGTACTATATAACACTTATAGTAGACCTACACTCTAGAACCCCGTATACAAGTTGTGAGGACTTTCAGTTTTTAACCATTAATTTTAATTTGAATATTCTGTTAATGTATGCATTTATTCCTTATTTCTATTACCTTATACAGGGTGTCTGGAAATTCATGCCCATGCTTTTAGGATGTGATTCAGGGAGCAAAAACAAATTGAAAATGAAGTTTTACAAATTTGCAAATTCGCCTCCATTACTATGATAGAGGCTGTTAAAGTTTTAGTAAGAAATTCAATGGAGGACATTGATGCAAAAAAGGGATAAATCACAATATGTACATTTTTTAGGAAAGCCAAACAACATTATTTTTTTTACTTTTTCGATGCTGTGCCCTAACCGCTGCGAATTTCGGGATGGTTCTTCTTGGGCTCAAAGAGGACTTAATGAGCTACGTGTTAACGTATTTCAATTTCAAAAAGAGTCTTACAACCCCCCAAATATGCCTCCGAAGTTGCATAACTTCAAACCTCAATAACTTTCTTATTTCAAATGGAATACCCTAATTTTTTCGACGGCATCGTGTTCTCATTTCAAAAATCTACAACTTTTGTTAACATTATCCTATCCCCAAATGTAGCCGTTTATAAGTTACTTAAAGTTGCTTTTTGGGTTCAGGAATAACAGCCCTGACGGTAGTTTCCTCGGTGACGTACAGTAAGCATGACAGGTTTACTGTGTTGGCCGTAAGGGTTGTTATTCTTTAACCCAAAAAAGGAAAGCAACTTTCAATAACTTATGAAGGGCTGCATTTAGGGATAGGATAATGTTAACAAAAGTTGTAGATTTTTGAATTGTGAACACGATGCCGTCGAAAAATTAGGGTATTCCATTTGAAATAAGAAAGTTATTGAGGTTTAAAGTTATGCAACTTCGGAGGCATATTTGGGGGGTTGTAAAAGACTCTTTTTGAAATTGAAATACGTTAACACGTAGCTCATTAAGTCCTCTTTGAGCCCAAGAAGAACCATCCCGAAATTCGCAGCGGTTAGGGCACAGCATCGATTTCCGTGGAAGCCTGCATCTGTCAAATTTTCTGGAATAACTCGGAAACGGTAAATTTTAGAGGTAGGTCACCTTACATAAAGTGGCCCTAGAATTTGACAGGAAATCCAAAAATGCAAAAAAAATCGGGTTCCATTTAAAATAAGGAAGTTGACCGCTACTTTCGGTATAACCGGAAGTGCCACAAAGTTGAAAATATTTTCCAAAGATAGATCAGGTCGATAAAGATTTATGTGAATTTTTTCAAATTTTTAAATTCAATGGTTCTCCAGATACTTCTAATGTCCCATCGAAAACAAACACCCGTATATTGTGATGTGTGCGTACGCGCGTCACTATTAAGATTAAAAATATCATTTTTGCATAGAAAAATGCGTTTCTGTTAACTGTGAAAACATGCAAAATTTCATTTCAGTATCACAAACGGTTTTGAAGATATTAATAAAAATAAGATTTTTTACTAAAATTTTAATACCCTATATCTCAATAACGAAAGCGAATTTGTAAATTTTCAACACTTCATTTTCAATTTGTTTTTGCTTCATAAATCAAGTCCTAAAGGCAAGGGAGTGAATTTTGGGACACCCTGAATACCCATAGAAAAACACACAAACACAGGAAAAAAGTTTAAAGTCCTTATATCGGGGACCTTGAAAGTCGTGAACAAATTTCCAAATCGAGATCCGTCAAGAAACTCTCATAACGTTTCTCTGACTCGTGTGGGCTGGATGGAATATTTAAAAATAAGGATTTTGAATAGGTCAACTTGATTTACAAACGCAAGAATCCGAAGTCATGTTACTTTCAATAGAACTGAATAAAACCGAATAGAACTATCAATTTTTAATGTTTTGTCTTTAGATGTTCGACCAACCTGTATGAAAGTTAATACTTGCATTGTTTATTAGTACTAAGTTTAGTACACTTACAACTCAACCCTATATTAAATAAAGAACACGTTTTTCGTAGCTTTTAGAATATGAACTTGATTGAAATTGATAAAATCTACGAAAGAAATAAACATTTCAAAATACATAACAAAGTACAGAAAATTATAAGCATACTTTACTCACGAAAATTCGATAAGTTTTAACAATGTCTATGATACTCTATGACAAACGTCAATAAACAACAGGGAAATGTTGATTTCTAATGTTGGCAACGGTTCTGTCGTTCTAGCTTTTTTTAACGCCAGTGTTCTGTGTTGTTTTTGTGAACGGAAAGTGTTTTTTTATTTGTACATAGCAGTTTTAACTTATTTTATCTAAGAAGTAGATGAAGGTAAGGGATCTTTGATTCATAAAGGCTGCGCGTATTTCAGTCAGGGCCGTCCAAAATCGGCCATTGCGCCTCTAATATGGAAACGCTTTAACGTTCCTTCCTAACAAACCGTGTAGTAGGCTACCTTCAAAAATCCGCGTCACGATGGTGGTAAACAATAAAAAAGCATCGCGCCGTAAGTTCGCATTCAGTACATTCATATTTAATATTTTCATGTTATTTACATATGAGTTTTTCTCTAGTAGGCTGCGTAATGCTCTTTTGTTTGTACAGGGTCAGCTATAGTCCATCGAGTTCTTTGAACTCTTTTGCAGTTACCATATTTAGCTGTTCTCAGCTGTCTAGATCTATATTCATTCAACATAACCTCAGAAAATGACATTGTTTTTATTTGTTTTTCTTTATTTAAGGATAAACTATGCCTCGAATTAATCCAAAAGACAAATATGAACAAAGCTCTTCATATAACTCTTCGGGGCTCGTGCGGAAAACCACTACTTATATGTCTCCAGAAGACCAGGCTAGTGGGAAAAAAGCGACTTGGAACGAACTTGAGCTAACAGGGTCTATCCGAAATCTCACTCCAAGTTTATTTCAAATGTCCCATTTAACAGGTAAAATGTTAAGAATATGGCGAAGTCTCTTATAATAGAATTCTTCTATGTTGTTTAGGTTTAAATTTGAAAAATAATTGCTTACAACGTATACCACCGGATATCTGTCAACTGGTGAATCTCCGATTCTTGGACATCACTAATAACAAATTAAGATCCTTACCTGCCGAACTCGGGGAGCTCATTCATTTGAGGTTAGAACACTTTTTAATTTTACCTGAAACACCCGTTTATACAAAATCCTTCTTTTAGAATATTCTCCCCTTTTTTTATCTTTTCCCAATTCTCGTTCCTCTCACTCACATCCTGATTTTTGTAAGTCATTTTTTAATTTTTATATGTGTACAGGGTGTTCCTTAATGTAATACTGAAAAAGTTAATTTTTGGGTTATTTTACCACTGAACACTAGAAGTTGTTTTGTATTCAAGACACAAGATCATATATATGTATGTATATCTGTCTTTTATTAATGTCGTGAAACTCAACAGGTTTGTTAGTAGTAGAGGTGGTTATTATCCAAATGTTTGGATATTCGAATAGTGATATCCTAAAGTATTTGTTTTATACTTGACGAATATCGGTATTATTGAATATGGGATTTTCAAATAACCGAATAATCCGATGTCTAGTTAATAACAATTCCAGTGGTAATAGGGAGGATATTCAAGGAAAAATTGAAATGTAAATCTCTGATTTTTTATTGTGCTTTATTCAGTATGCACAAAAATTTAAGGAACACGCTGTATTTCCCTCTTCAAAAGTTATCAATAGATCACTAATCTAAATCGATGTATTTCTAGGGAGTTACATTTAGCAAACAATCACTTACGAATGCTGCCATATGAGCTCGGCAAGCTCTTCAATTTAATAGTTTTGAACCTGAATGGAAACCCATTAAGCAAGGATTTTCTATCGCTTTACAGCGACCCTAGTGGGACTCAGAAGCTACTCGCCTATATGCTGGACAATTTACAAGGTAGAGTTTCAAGTTTTTGAATTTTTTTTATACAATAAGTTAATGGAAAAAATGACCGCATCCCAATTTTTAAAGCGTGTGCAAATTCTATTTTTATTTATTTATTTGTTTGTTTCGTTACCACGTAATACAATAATGGTACGTAAGAATTTTTTGGTGCGGCCATTTCGAGAGCGATAAGGTCATTTCCTTGTAAATTATCTCTTTTTGTTTTTGGCAACAAGCAAATTCCGACTCGTCCGTTATTATTCACTTTACTTACGTTAGGGATGTACTAAAGAAGTCGAGTTAAATCGATTTTTTGCAAATTAAAAAAAAGCGAAATTACCAATGCCATGGTGAACATTCATTTAAGTTCACCAGAACACCAGGCAAAAAAGTATATACACTTCTGTCTCAAAATTAGTAATTTGATTAATTCGGGTAATCGTTATTTAACACATAATTGTACAGCGTCTTCAAAAATTATTTTATCTCAAATTATAGGCAATGCGAATTCTTGGAAAAAAAATACCTACCAAAATTTTATTTTGTATAAAAAATTGATATTTTAAAAAACACAGATATAGAAAATATCACAAAACTTGATGTTGAATGAATTCTGTAAATAGATTTAAGAATGAACTTCACCATTACATGCAAATCGCAGTATTAGAAACAAATAATAAATTATAATCGCTTAGTCAAAAAGCGTTTATTATAAGCTCTACTTCGTTAGGAATACATCTGATTACCCTCTTAGAATCAGCTCATTAGAAAAATTATAAAAATAAATAGATCACGGAGTTTTCACTCATTTATAAGGGCACTATATACAATTTCAAATTATGACATTTTTTTAGAGTACCATGATAAAAAATCACCATGGCTAAGAACTCCAGTCTTTGCTAACGTATGAACGTTTAATTTTAAATCACCCTGTATATGCAGATTACAGAGTTAGAGTAAAGCATAGTGAAGTATGGAATTATCTCTTAAGCATTTCAGTCAAGTATATTGGTCATAAAAAGTGCAAATTTTACATTTCCTAATATACGACCAACGAATGTTTAATGAAGTAACCTTATATCGAAATATTCTTCTCTATCGCAAAAACTAAAAAGGTAATCTACTGAATATGAGAAATATTTGTTTTAGAAGAATTTACAATATAAATATTCAAATGTCATTTTACGTGCTCTTGCAACATTTCATCAAAAGTTCAATTTTGCTGACAGCAAGTGTTTTGTTTTTCTAAACTACGCAAATCGATTTTAAGAAAACATCGATTTAAATCGGACATCCTTAGTCGCCTTTTGCTTGTGCCTTTTTGTTATACGGGGCACATACAAATTGTTATTGCCACCGTTCCTAACCTTATCGTTCGCGAAAACAATAAACTATCATCGTGACGTTCACCTTTCGGGTATAATAATAATATTTAATACGCGCTTTTGCACGAGTGTGAGAGAACGAAACTACAAGAGAACCATTGCCGATACCATCGGAGGACGTGCTCGTAATACGAAATCACATTTTGAAAATTCTTTCGTCGCTCGTTGTTGTTGTTTTCGCTCTCATGAGTATCTTTCCGAATAAATCTCTTGGAGGGAATGATCTTTTCCCCTTGCCCTGGGAAGGTTCGATGTTTTTTTTGCGTAATAACACATGCAATTAAACATTTCCTTCTTAGTTTTGGTTTAAAACTGTATAATTCGCACCATTCATCGTTTGTAACTGTCATTAATTTCCTGTTAATAATTATTTTCCTGGGTCATTTTCCAATGGTCAAATGAACTTTTATCTGCTATGCTAGAATGTTTTGTGTGCTCATTCCGAGCTCTTTGCAAATGATTACTTTTTTTGTCAAACGCTGATATCCGTTGTACGTTGGGCACGTACCTTTCGCCACATATTTTATGTTCTATATAAGTCAAAATTTTTTAAAATATACACTTTGCGTTCAAAATAAATTCTTAATACTATCATCACGTATAATATTAATCTTATAACAGAAGTGATAAAAAGTTAAGGAAAACACAAAGTTGAATACTTACTTCAACATCTCAATCCCCTTGGCAGATCACTCTTTGCCCTAGAACTTATCTGCACCCTCTTTAGTATACTAATAATTAGTGAAAGATTACCCTTGATTTAAAGCTTTTCATTCGTCTCTCACAACATCAAGCAAGCTCTAAACAATTTTACGGCTAGTAATTTCGTGTATGCAATTGTTTAGGATATGGTCCCATCCGTGCCCAATTGGATGGCAGTCGGGTGAACGCGGAGACCACTACTTTTGATAGATATGGCGCAACTTTGTTTTTATAATACCTGCGCGGTGATGTCATCTATAAAAATGAAATCAGGTCCAAACTTCTGGGCAAATGGAGTAACAATAAGTTAAATAATCAAATACTGCTACCGTAACGTATTGATAGTTTCTCGGTTTAAAATATATAGTTTCATGTACAAGCCTAAAGAACTTCCATCCCACATCGAGTCGAAATTTCTTTGATGAAGACCCAGAATGGTTCAATCCTATTGTTTGTTGTTTTTATGGTAATAAACCATTAAATTTTAGATGACTAACAATAAGTTAAAATAGATTCATTCACTTAAGACAATTTAATATTAATGTTTCTTTTTCTTTGTTGCAGGTATGTGATAGAAGTGCTCGCAATCAAAATGGAGCTTTCCGCCAAAAAAATGTAACAAAACCTCAGTCGTTTCGTCTAACACTCGTTGTATTTCGGACCGTTCGTCGTTGTCTCTTAATTGCGTTCATCAAACCGGATTTTTCAAATGACAAAGACATTGCGCTACAGTTTAATTGAGACAAAGTCGAAAAGCATGCGTAGTTCCATTAATGCGGAGTTATGAATGGCGATTTGCATGGGAACCACAACTTATTTTGGCAATTGAGGAGGGAAAGAACCATCGTGTTCTTTGCATGTTTTTAGGGTTTGGGTAAACTAGGATGGCGTAATTGATTTAATTTGTTGCGAAACGTTATCCGAGGCACGAAACTGTTACGACATTTAACCTGTTAAATTGAATTAGATTGTTGAATACTAAGTAAAGGTAATCGGTACCACGAGAGGCGACACGTTTTGTCGTGCCTAATGAATATTAATTCAGAATATTCCTCTCCTGAGGGTCCGCGTGTTTATTCTGTTTGCCTGTTTGGGCACGTCAAGCTTAGACGAAATTTTTAGTAAAATCTTTAAGAAATGGGAAGGTTGAGAATAAAATTGCGGATCGAGCATTTATAACAAAAATAACTGTTTAACTAACCCTGAAAAATATTAGGTATGTTGGTTTAATTATGGCTGTCCGAATCAGACGGGCGATCGTTCATTAATTTGAAATCTAAATTAGTATCGGATCCCTTGACCCGGAACATTCAGATTTTATTCCGAGGAAAGGCAAGAAAGGCGAAGCTTTAAGTCCGAAAACGAGCGAAGTGTATCGGAGCGCTCTCTTTCTCTCTCTTTCTCATACACAATGGAGCAACGATAGAATGATCGGAAACTATCAAATCCAGTTATGTACGACTCAACTCACCGGTATTTATGGTCGGTCATTTTATTATAAATGTAATAATTTCTATTCAGATCTTCAAGGCAACCCATTAAATATACATACAACACGAACGAAATATGACACATTCCTTGGGTGTTTGGTTCACAAGTTAGCCATACATCGTCAGAGCATATCTTGCAAGGATGATTCCTTAGTATCTTGCATTAATTCCTTAAATGCATCATTTAAGTTTTGACTGATACCCTTTGAATTTTCTTCCACTTTCTTTCGCTTTCCTCTTCATCTTTGTTTCTAAAACGCTCCTTCTTCCACTTTTTAATGTAATTCCTTATTAATATGTATAAATTCCAACATTTTTGAGGCAGTTTTTTCAAATTAGCACATTTCGGATGTTCTTGTTTATATTTTACATCTTCAGTAGGCCTTCTCAAAATCTTCTTCAGGTGGTGGTAAAATATCACATTGGCTTTTTGCAGATTTTAATCGAATTAATTACGAAATCTTCCCGTAAATTACATCACTAACGATTGAGACCTTTATCTTTTGTTAGAGAATTTTCGGATTTCTCCTCAATTTTCTCTTCTTCATCTTTACTGATACATTCGCCATTATTTTCTAATGGTTCTTCTTGAATTTATTTATTGACTTCATCTACAGGCTAGGGTATTGTTTCCTTAGATATTTCGTGGTCAGATTTCTTGATTTCGCAATAGAAAACTTCTTCGTAGTTGACCATAAATTTTTCTTGAATGACCTCGTCTGAGTGGCTTGAGCCAGTTAATTCGTCCAGAGCAGTGATATTAATTTCACTATTTGATTATTCGTATGAATCGTAGATAGAACATCAATTCGAAATCCCGTGCCCCTTCCATAAATTTGACATACAGACACATTTAACATTTCAAATATATAGGGTGTCTCGTAGGTCTCGCCCATTATGTTAAACTGGGATAGAGAATGAAATTCCAAGACGAAAGGGTCCTTTGTCATTTTTGCAATTGATGCAACATTACTTAGTTATTAATTAATTAGTGTTAAATCAGGTGAGCGCTTAAATAAATTAAAAGTGGTAGAGAATGGTAAGACAATATTGTGTATTGCAAGAGGTTATTCTTTTTACCACTTTTAATCTATTTAAGTCTGTACCTGATTTGTCAATTTAATTAATTAATAATTAATTAACGTTGCATCAAGTGTGAAAATGGCAAAGGACTTTTTGTTTGAGAATTTCATCCTCTATCCCAGATTAACAGGACGGACGAGATTTATAGAACATTCTATATATACATATAAGTACAGCCTCCAAAGATGTCAAAAGCACCTGAAAAAAGTAAATTCTTCTTTGTTCATGCTGTTGAAAATAAACACAGGGTTGAATTTGAAAGGAACTCAAAAATAATTCTATGATTTCAATAATGCAGAATACTATGGGATTATGTAAACTAATGTTTACAATAAGTCTTACTAGTGGTTTCCAAACTTTGGAGAAAAATGTTAAAAACAATTCGTTAAAAACTAGGGAAATAACCCAAGGTTTTTTATTGGTCATCCAATAAACCGGAAGACTATTGATATTTATGCCTTTAAATGAATGTGGCGATTGCCTGAAGCGTTGCTGTAGAAAACAATTGTTACACAACGAAAAACCTCTTTATTCAACTGAGGAAGTATGATAGATGGAAATTGTTTATTAATTCTTTCATAAATCTTTAAAGCTTTAGTTGTGATGGTACCAGTATCAAATGAAATCTGTTTTGAGTTGAATTTTTTCGTCATAATATTAATGTTTTTAATGGTGAAACTTGTCGTTCACTGATTTACCCTGTATAATTTACTCTTAGGTCATACACATGTAGAACGCGTCTTAGTGCGTCGTGTGAACTTAATGAAGAGCATAATAATAGTTACGGAGTGTATATTTCAGGATAATTCCTCGTTACAATTGCGGCGTCATTCTAATTAAGTCGCACCAAGAACAACTAGACTATAAGAAATATCATAAAATAACGGGACCTCCGAAGTTTTAATGAACGTTTTGCTGCAGTTTAGTCATCATATAGGTGCCTCGTTCTAATCTTAATTTCGAATAGTTTCTCATTCATTTGTTAGAATTGAGATTTCTCCATTCTCGAGATCTTTCCCGTATTTTTTATAATGAGATTCCAAAGTTGAGGAATTTCATTAGAATGGCTTATTTTGCGTTTGTTCATTTAATAGCGAATAAAAACATTGACGGCTCACGCTTTAAAGAAATATGCACTTGCAAATAGCCTTGCGTGCTTACGAAAAATATTCTGTTTATATTTATATGTAAATACAGTGGCGCACACGGCATTGAACTGTCGATCAGAAAGGTTATCCAGGACATAACGAAGGCATACTAGCTGGAATTGGGAATCGTCGAGGTTTTTTTCCCACCATTACTTAATTTTTAACAGTAGACAACGCAACGACCACACGACGAAAGATCTTTGATAACCTCGCCCAAACAACAGAAATCGAGGAAACTGTCCTCGTCCGTAGGTAGGTTGAAATTGCGTTGGGGCACTATATATTATGATTATTACCACTGCTACTACTGTAACTATTATTGTCGAAGCAACTATAGTAAGAAGTCATTGGCGTATCACACCTTTGTGTTTTCGCTCTCAAAGCTCCCGTTTTTTTTTACTTTTAATTTAACACAGATAAGGACCCCCGGAATGGAAAATATATCGTCGTATTCACGGGACAGTGCACGCAATAGAGGAAAAAGAGAGGGCCCCTTTATAGCTGCGAAGATTGTTATCTTTTAATTCCTTCATACGGGTCGCATCGGTGCAGTCGAGTCGTTATCACCTATAGTTTAACTACATTTTGTTTTTAAGTTAGTGTATAAAAGGGGCAGCGCTTTTTCCTTGTCTTTGATTAAGCCTCTGAGTCTTAATATGTTAGAATTAAGAAGGCGGTTTATGTGTTTTCAGCGATAATGATAATTTTTTTATTTTGCCTAGGGCATTTAAAGAATCTAAAGCCACAAAGGGCGTTTTTCCATATATTTCATATAACGTAGACCTGTTTATTAACTTCTTTTAAAACTTTATAACACGTTAAAGATGTTATGATTATTTACTGTTTATAATGAGACATTTCATACAATTCTTTCCCATATTTTCAAGAAAATGAGTCAAAAATGAGAAACCAACTAATGAAAAATTGCGGTTTTGCCAATTTTTTGACGGGAACATCAATTTCCAGAAAAACAACATTAGTTAAAGCCTTCCAAGCAGACATTATGTGTTTTCAAGTTTAAGATACTGTAGTCTGGGTTCTGTGTCTGAGAAATTGTAGAATCGACAATTTCCACGACATTCAGACACTGTCTAATATTCAAAGCTCAAAAACGTAAAATTTAATACGACGAGTTCGTATATTCTGTTCAAAAGTCAACGTGGAACATCTCAAGAGTCTAAGAATTTTGACTATGTAAAACATAGCGATTTCGAAAATACTTTACCTTTATTATTATAGTATATCAAGATTCCAAGCTCAGGACCAAAGTAAATATACGAAGTTTATTTTCATTTCCTCAATCTCATGTCCAATACATTGTAAAACAAAATGTTAAATCGTGTTTTTATCTAGCGATGGCATCCTACGTAGTTTTGACAAAGTCGTTAGTTTGACTTAGAGCCGCTAAAAAATTGCGTGACGTCTCGATTGCCATCTCAGGGTACTTAATTTTCTCGGTTGAACGAAAGAAAAAATCGATGACTAATAACCGATTGGGTTAGCTTTCGTCCTGTGCTACGTGAGTATGTGTGTTTGGTACTATCGCCAACATCGCGTGTACGGTTAATTAAAATTTTTCCTTCTAAAACGCTTAATTTCCAATAGGAACGTTTATCTTCGGCATCCCAATTCATTTTCCTTTTATCTAGAATCGGCCGGATCGCTTCGGCAACCGCTCCACGTGTTCTCTCCAGGCCGGCCTGAGTAATTTAATCATGTAGAAAAAGCTATTTTACGCAACACAGTTATTTTAAAGACACGTACACGCATTATATTTTGTCTTTGTTGAAAACTAACTAACTGTCGGGACGAGTAAAATTGTGACATTTTTCCATCGGATACCGTTAGAAGAAGAACAAATGCACGAAACGCAAATGAGACGAGAGAGATTTTTTACGAAATGTTTTGAAACGACTTTAAAAAATTTAATTGACAATTATGAGAGGCAATCGAGTGTTTAAGGACACGTTATTCGGTTAATATTAAGCGGCACAAGGCTTCGAAAAGGCAAGAGCGAACTTGAAGCAAAAAAAAAAGAGTTCACCTGATCTCAACGTCAAAAAGGACACGCTATTGTCCTTAATACTTCGTTGATTTTCTCTTTGAGAGATGTTTCAATAGCGATCGGGTCGATACAAGAAGAAGAATAAAAAAAGCCGTATAATTGTTCCATTCATAATATTTATCAGCGCAATCGTGCGAATATATTAGAAAGTGTATTCATTATCCATATTGTCTTAATTAATTAACCGAGGGAACCTCTTTGCGGTACCGTCACCAGGTACCAGAAACCTATTTAATGAAAAAAATCGAGGCGCCGAAATGCGCTCAGTGAAAGTACTCTTATATCTTTTTCGGGCAGCTGGTCAATGCGCGCTTCGAGTACTCTGATAATCAATCTTAAAATCGTCTCGCGAAAGAAGAGGAGAAAGGCCAACTTATCACCAAAAAAAGAAACGCATAACGTCCAATTAAGAAAACGACTAATTTTTAATTCAATTGTAAAGGTTCGAACGTAGATCGCGTTTATCCGATCTTGTGATCGTGCCCCGTTAAAATCTTCTTATCTTCACCAGGAAACGATCGGATCGAGATCGATCCAATCGGAACGTGTTATATGGACCCGGTCCGGTTTTATCCTAGTCAGCTTCAGTCCGTTATTTCAATCATTGTTCATGCTGATGCGACATGTTTTCATTTGAATTTTTTAGACATTGTCATCCAATGTTTATATAATATCTTCGTTTTTTCAATGTACATCGTATTGTCCAGACCTATATCTATCTATATTGAACTTTCAGTTTTTAACAAAATATTTTTCTGGAATTGAAGTACCGATACTGGTACTGTGATTTCATCTCTATCATTTTCTCCGTACAATCTGATTCGTCGGCGATGTCTTTAAAGCAGCTCCGTGTCCCATTAAGAATATCCTGATCATGCATAGTTCTCTTCGATTTCTTGATTTACTGCGGCTCTAATATAAGTGCTGGATAATATAAGTACTTACGCTCCAATCAGATGTCTCGAAATTTCATTTCAATGCCCTTTTTCTGATTCTGAATATATAGGGTGTTCTTGAGGCTATTTTAAGAAAACAAGTTACTATAAACATAAATCAGCAAAAGTCTCCTAAGGAAGCTACGGTCCTTTCGAAAGTGGTCCCCCCAAGATATGGTTTTTATTTAATATCTCAGGAACCCTTTTGGGGTGCTAAAGTTTAAGAAAAAAACACGCATATGCTGAGCTGCTTTTTATAAGCCACCTTTTATTTTCTTATTAGTAATAAGAAAATAATAAGTAATAATTAGTAATAAGTTATTACTGTCAGATATACGTATATGACAAGTGTGAATTTGGCAGGTGGTTATTATTAGGTGGCTTATAAAAAGCAGTTCGGTATATGCGTGTTTTTTCTTAAACTTTAGTACCCTGTAACTCCGCCATTGATCGAGATCGTATCCATGTTCATGGAAACTTTTTTGCTTAAAATGATGAGATTTTTTAATTTTTTTCAAAAAAAATCGGACCATGAAACAAAAACTGGCATGTCCCATAAGAAACTTCAATCGATATGGGGCACGGGTTTAAATTGAGCTATTCATCTGAGATTCGACGTACCTCATTTTTTTAGCCCCAAAATTAATATAAAGTGGTGCGCTACTCAAATTTCAAAAGTCGCCAAAATAAGGATCACCCTAATATACATACATACAGGGTGGCCCATTAGTGCGATAAAGTACGATATTTCAGTAAATATGCGTTTTAGAAGGAAATGTTTCATATAAAAGTTGTTGGCCATTAAGAGCTGCGTATTTTAAAAATATTTTCAAGTATACAGGGTCCGCCATAAAAGTGTGGTAGTACCAAGTTATATTTTTTTAAATGGAACCCCCTATTTTTGATGGCATTTTTGGATTCCCCGTCAAATTTTAAAGGCAGTTTATGTAAACTGTCTTATGTCTAAAATGTACCATTTCCAAATTATTTCCGAAAATTCGAAATTTTTGACAGCTGCAGGCTTCCACGGAAATTACTACTGCAGCTAAACCGCTGCGAATTTAGAAATCGGTCTTCTGGGGCTTCAACAGGACTTAATGAACTACATCTTTACGTATTAGGATTTGAGAAAAAGTCTTTCACGACCTCCAAAACATGCCTCCAAAGTTGCACAACTTCAAACGTGAATAACTTGCTTATTTCAAATGGAATGCCCCAATTTTTTCGACGGCATCGTGTTCACAATTGAAAAATCTACAACTTTTTTTAATATTACTCTATTCGTAAATGCAGCCGTTTATAAGTTATTGAAAGTTGCTCTTCCTTTTTGGGTTGAAGAATAACAACCCTTACGGCCAACAC
>JABRWK010000051.1:221929-260125 GCA_013372445.1 Hypothenemus hampei
TGTGTGTGTGTGTGTGTGTGTGTGTGTGTGTGTGTGTGTGTGTGTGTGTGTGCCGTTCAACCGGTTGCATAATCGAACGTGACAAATGCTCGAGTTATGCAACCCAACATTTTTCCTATATTCGCTTTTTAGATTGACGCGCTTATTAAGTCTGTTTTTTTTTTGTAGTCACTACGCCCAATCCACCACCTAGACCATGGATACCTCTGGCCAGGCCTGCAGCAAACCGACCTACTTGTAAGTGATTGATTTCCATTTTGCATCTTTCGGAAGAATTTCTTCTTTTTTTTTGTTACAACCAAGGTATCTTCACTGTGATGTGTTACAATGTTCTTTGTGATAAATATGCCACCCGTCAGATGTATAGCTACTGTCCGTCATGGGCCCTGAGCTGGGAATACAGAAAAAAAGGTATTTTGGAAGAAATCCAACATTACTCCGCGGATATTATCAATTTACAAGAGGTTGAGATGGAACAGTTTTATAACTTCTTCATGCCGGAACTAAAGGTAATACATTAAACTTTCAATTGAAGTTTTTCTCTAAAATGACATTTAATGTTTTGCTAGGCCCAAGGATATAATGGCATTTATTCGCCTAAATCCAGAGCTAAACACATGGCCGAAGCAGAAAGAAAATACGTGGATGGTTGCGCCATATTCTATAGGACATCCAAGTGAGTTTTTATCGATTCATTTTGTTCAAAAGTCCAAATTTTCAATTGTTTTAAATCTTATTTCAGATTTACGTTGGTTAAAGAGCACTTGGTTGAGTTTAATCAACTGGCGATGGCTAACGCGGATGGATTAGAACACATGCTCAACAGAGTAATGCCAAAGGACAATATTGGTTTAGCTGCATTACTACAAACCACTGAGAACGCTTGGGAGAATGGTGAGTAATACTCTTTCTTTTACGCTTTTTTGTAGTAAATTTCAACTTTTGTATAGCCCCACCTGATGCCCAATTCATATCACAACCAATATTGGTGTGTACCGCACATATTCATTGGGATCCAGAGTTCTGTGATGTAAAACTTATCCAGACTATGATGCTGAGCAACGAGATAAAAACAATTCTTGAGGAATCTGTACAGACATTACGGAGCAACAATGTTAATATCGCTGATCCGAATAGTATCCAACTGGTACGACAAAGTCTTTGCGGGGAAAGATGCTGAATAAGGGAATATTGATTTTTTTCTAGGTGTTATGTGGTGATTTCAATTCGTTACCAGAATCTGGAGTGATCGAATTTTTGAGCACCGGTCGAGTATCGCAGGACCATCAAGATTTTAAAACGTTCAGCTATAAGAGCTGCCTGGAAAAGGTCCTCAGCTGTGATAAACCCAATGAATTTACGCATTCCTTTAAGCTGGCTTCGGCTTATAACGATGAGATTATGCCCTTCACCAATTATACGTACGTTTTCATAGGAAAATGACATTTGTAATTCGGGAACTAACAGTTTTGTCATTATAGTTTTGAGTTCAAAGGTATAATCGACTATATTTTCTATGCGAAAAATACAATGACGCCACTGGGATTGCTGGGACCCATATCTCAAGAATGGATCACACAGAATAAAGTGATTGGTTGTCCACATCCTCACGTGTACTCAGACCATTTTCCCCTGTTAGTTGAACTGGAAATGGTCCCGACGATATCCGCCGCAATGAATGGAATTATCAGGTACCGCACTCACTTTCAATTTTCACATCTTACGAGAAATATAAGTGCAAATTTCCATTCTTTGTGAATAATATATCACATGGACGAAAATCCAAACATCTGGTCGACCACGATGTTTTATATATTTTGATTCTGAATCTCACACAATCATCAGAGCTTATTATTTACTAGGGTTTTCGCGTTTAAGTATTATATTGTACTTTTGATTTGACCTACTGGGATTTATCGGTTTTCTTTAATTAACGACAACCTGCGGAGCAAAAAGGTTTGGATCCTGTGGTGAAGACTGTTTGTTTTGTTTTAATGAAATTTGAAAGGAAGAAAATTGTTTGAATAAATGATGTGAATGAATCAAACATATATGTACCTATTCCCAATGGACTCTTCTTTGTATTAGTATTTTTTGAAGGGCATTTTGGATTCTCATACATCATAATTTAAACAGTTATGTCATAGATGCCTAAAAAAGATAAGATAAGGAAAATGTAATTTTCAACCATTTTTCTTAAATCGTGTTTGGGAAAGTTTTTTATTTATGAATGTCCTGCTGTGGTGCTGTGGAAAGTTAAAAATGATCAAATGCTATATGTTATCGTGTATGAATGAAACTTTGTAGAATTTATTCAAGATTCGACTTAATATAACGGCAAATTTTTAGGTAGCAATCGGCACCCAGTTACTAGAAAGTAGCCATTGTCGCCTTCGCATCGCTGCTGTACCTGTTCGGACACCACCACCACCACCACCACCACCACCAGGACCACCATTTCTGCCATCAAACCATTAAAAAGATTTTTCACCTTCACTAAAGTCTTCGGACGTCGCGTGTATATTTTGGATGCCTCAAGTGACAATTCGAATGAATGTATCATGAATCACGTACGGTACCTGACGGCCTCACAATTTCAAATCATGATCAAAAACTTAATGCCTGGACCGCGCGTCCCTTGGCCGATTTCTGTGATTTTTAATTTATTTTTTATCGTTTTATATAAAAAAAGTGTAAAAAATTACTCCTTAGTAAGCGACATCTCTAACATATAGAAGGACGGCTTGATGAGTAAAATTTATATAGTGGCGATCAGTTTTCTAGTTTAAAGATTAACTTTAAGTCGTTCTTCTAAGTGAACGCGTAAAAGTCTGAGGTTTTACATTTCATGTTGTAAGTTTATGACAATTTTTGCATTCAAATTCTTTTAGTGAGGACCGAATCGGTTTTTCACGTGTCGCTTAGTACCTTATTTCGTAGCTGACATTAGATACGTATTATCTTAGTTTTATTAAGTGATATAATGTGATTTGGAAGGCCATTTTTTAAAATGTATTTTATCTTTTTAGACTGTAAAAGTGTTTTACCCTCCCTTTCTTTGCGTGATCCCCTTTGTATATAAAGTATATGGTTTTAAATTCTTTATAAAAAAATATGTAGTGCAATATTTGTGACCTGTTTTATTTGTAATTGTTACTTGATAAATGCAGTAAGAAAAGACTAAAATTGCTATCAATATTTCGATTTTTCATATCAGAAATTTCAGGATCAACTGTGATATTTTTCTTTGTTGAGACCACAAGAATATTATCGAAAAATATTAACAAACAAACCAACGCAACACATAATTTCTGATATAAAATAATCGAAAAGCGCACACATGCAAACCTCTCGCTTTTTGGTGTTTATGAGAACGAGATGCGCTCTTTCTTTACCCGTTAGGTACTTTACGTTTTAATTAACGTTTGGCATTTATTGTGTTCAAACCTATAAATGTAACATCTGAAACGTATGCAGTCCAAGAGCTACACGCTCCTTCAAGATTAAGACAAAGTGTATCATTAGTTTCACGTTTTTGTTTTCTCTTTGAATCAAATTAGGATCAGACTGTATTTGTTGAACTCGTACCGGGACACACGAATCAATCAAATCATAAAGCTTTACTAGTTGGTAAAACTGGTACGAATTCGTGCAGTTTGATCGTATGAGTATTGTAATGATTCGATATCTGCCCGGTTTGAGGGAAATTCGAATTTTAACTGTTATTATTGGTAGATGGACATTTTAAGTGTATATTTCCCGATCTCAGAACTTTGTCTTACTTAAACGTCTTATTATTATTATGATTTTCTTGAGTAGTGCTTGTGGTATCGGACAATGGTTTTTAATTAATAATTCCACGTTTAAGTAATTTAGATCTTTGTGTATAGATTAATAATAAAGTGAACTTGGACCATGACTCTTTGCCTTTATATTTCAACCAATTATCCCTACTCTTTTACCTCTAAACTTCATTATAATTTCAAGAACAATTAATCATATAAAGAGTGTCCTTTAGACGATTCTTACGTACATACAGAATTTTGCAATACCCAGGACACAAGCAAGCTTTGTTCCAGTAGAGGACAGGACCATTTTAGAAGTGACTGCTCATACAGCGTTGTAGTTTATCCAGCAGATGAACAGTCAGTTTAGGCACTCTATTAAACAAAACTATCCGTATTATAATGGGTGATTTCTGGGCTAATAAGCCATGGTTCCATCGGATTTCTTCCTGACGTTTCGTCCATCGGACAATCTCAAAGGCGATGTTATAGCGGTTAAAGTACTCTTCCACGTCTCTCGATGCCGACTGACGATGCGACCGATTCTGCCACGTTATACTGACACTCGCTGATGGGAAGGGGCGTGGTTTTACCGAGTACGTATTGCTGCGCACAGCTTGTCTCCATTCGGCGTTTAGTATTGCCGTTTCTTCTTTCCTGTTGAAGTTCTTATGATGTGTATAGATTTCAATCCCCTCCCTCATATTAATCTCGGATATATAATGTTGCTTGTCATCTAATACATTTTTTTTTCAACAATCCGATGCTCTGCATTTGCAAATACTCCCTGGAGCTAAAAGTTTGTGTTGTGTGTGTTGATAATATGTGATCACTTGTGAAACTAGATAGAAATTGCAGGTTGGGAATGATGTATCGCAAGTGAAAACAGCAGAACGGTCTAAGAATCTAAGTGTAGCTGACAGGGAGATCTTATTGCAAATCTTCGCATTCGTATTAATATTATCATTGATGATTGATTACTCTGTTTCAGTTGGATTTATAATTGATATTTTCGATTCCTTTAGTTTGTCCTTTCTCTCTCTCTCTCTCTCTCTCTCTCTCCTTTAGCTTATTAATGCCGCTGCGTCTTTGTTAAATATTGCTATCTTTTCTAAAACTGTATTTGCCATAACATGGTAATAATAAATGTATCCATCCATCCATCTCTCTCTTATGGTACCAGGTAATATTAAAACAATACATTTAATGATTATGATTGCGCTTTATTTCACTTGTATAAGGATTATTCATTAAACTAGCGGCTTAAAGTTAAAAAAACTTGATGAATATGGCACAAAATCAAATGGTACAATTAAATAATGAAGAAAAAACGTAAAAAACAGTAGATTAAACTGATGATAAACGTAAAAAAATGTAGGTTAACTACTTAAATTCTATAAATACAGGTTCGCTCGCAATTATCGATCATTCGTTCGATAATTAGTTTATTTAAATTTCGATATATACAAAACACGAAATTAGCAAACGGAAAAAAATAACATTTCTTCTAAAAAAATGAAGACACAAAATGTGTGTAACAACGAATAAAAAAAGGTCACTTTTCAGCTCTATCGATAACATTTTTCTTCTTGCTTTTTTTACTCATATAAAATATCATATTTGATAATTCCTGGTTTTCTTTTTTGGTACATTTAATTATATAAATTAACGCTATTAAGAAGCACACTAGAGGGGATTATCACTATCGACGCGTTGCGCTTAAAGCTCAAATGTTTCTAGAATAATTCATATTTAACGTAACTTTTAAATAAATTATTTAAGCTTTTTCTTAAAAAAAATTGTCGACAATTAATAAAACAATAATATATGTATAAGACGGTTATTAACACAACATCACCGATGTTGTAACAGTTACAAGCAAGGAACGTTATTAGGAAGGAGGAAAATTGGTGTTAGTTAAGGCGATTGGTTAGATCCCAAAGTATTTCCCAATACTTGGACCACGCTCTTAGCCCCCAGAAGGTGTGCTTTAAACTTTCCCTTTCGAGTGCTTCGTTCACGTTTACAGTTCATAAACTATTTGGTGAACGACTATTCCTTGAAGCGTTTCAAAACACCGTTAGCGTGCAAGGATGAGATAAAAAGGACATTGGATTAGTAAAATACAGAAACGCCCCAAAGAAATAAAATATTTGCGTGCTGGTATTGCTTAAAATTAAGGTTAGTAATAGAATGGAATGGCTTTTCAGTTAGTAATTTGTTGCACATAAATATTTTCAATTTAAGAACCAATCACCCTTAAATAGGCGGACAATAAATTAGTACGTATCAATAATGTTCGTTAATAACCAAGAAAAGTTATATTTTCACTTTATGTAAAATCTCGGGATTTTTAATAAGGTTTCTATAACTTTTCGTGTGTCTTATTTTTCAATTTTGGGGTCGACAATGGCAAGGAGATATGGTAAACAAGCTCAAATAAGTGGTACCACTACACGCACATATTTTTGCTTAAAAATACTTAATTTCGCTTAAAGCTATTTTATAATACATCACAACACCAGTCTAATTTATACACTTAAAATAGGTAACGAAAAACTAATAATAATAATAATGCCGTGTCCCGTAAGTACCCTTTGGATGTCCATTATTATCAGAACCGTTCAGAATCAGCGCTGATGACTGCTGATTTCGGAACTAAACCTTTTTGGGTTCCCCGACAACACAATAACCATTTATCGTCCACTTCCAAAACCACTTTTAAGATTTCCCCTTCATTATATGATAAATGTCCACTTTCGGATGGTAGTCGATGAGTGAGCGTTCGAACAGTCCTAGAAACAAATAAAATATATATTCGAGGTTAAAAATGAAAAAATTCGAGGTCCATTTATAGATTTTTTCTAATATTAAAGATGAGTATGACATTGTCATTTTTATAATGGTGATGTTATAGCCAGTATAAGAAAAACAAATGAGGGGTTGATTAAAAAACCCGATAAGTCAAAAAAATCGAAAAATGAATTAGACGCTACTTTATTCTTTTACGTGTTAGGTACATTTTTAGAAATCGGTTTCAGTTAATAACATGATAGGTCATCCTGTAGCACGAATTGAAATATTGGCGATTCGGCAAAAACCCGACAAGTCAATAGTATTGACAGCAAAAATTCGACTAATCAAATTTAGATGAATAAAGCAAAAAAAAAGGAAACGTTATTAGAGATAATGAAGTTGTTGAAGTGGCTCACATAAACCACGTTGGAAAAATGATTCCTGAGCGCACTACAGGAGAAGATTGCTAGTGTTACGGATTTTTGCTGTCAATACTCTTGACTTGTCGGGTTTCTCCTTTTTTTCAGGCAAAAATCCGATAAGTCAAAGTTATTTTTCTCTGCCACAACTACAGAAATAATATTTGGATCGTAATAACGCTACTGAACTCTTTTTTAGTGTTGTGGAAATGAACACTAAAAAAATTTAAATTTTAGGATGAACTGCAAGGAAGCTAGAAAGTTTTTTTTGTTTCCTGAAAATTCATAAAATTTGACTTATCGGGTTTTTGTAATCAATCCCTCAAATGTTTCGTGATTTCGGGCTGTAGTCAAGATGAAAAAAGAGAAAATTTAAAAGAGAGAATCCACATGAAGCAGTACATTTTAAAACGCTTCATGTAGGCATTTAAAACGGCCAGTAGAACTATTGAAATTTTGTAAAAATTCTACCCCATCATTGTGAAGTCCACATCTGATCCTGTACAATATTTTTCTATTTCCTTCAGTTAACAATACAACGCTGCAGAGAAATTGATTCCAATCTTATAATGAAACGGGTAGAAAAAAATGTATTTTTTGCAACGTTTTCTAGGAAGCCCACATACTTTTGAAATAACCTGTATTAAATGTAAATAGATTTAACAGTGGGAGGTAAGGTATTTAATTACTCCCAGAGTTGGTACTGTGGCCAAGGATCAAATGAAAACTATTAAAAAAATGAATTTAATGTTTTTAATATAACGTTAAGGGGATTTCTCTAGTTTCCAGGTGTTTCCTTAAGTTCATATGTTTCGATATTCAAGTTTTCAAGGAAAGGCACAATGTCAGATTTTTATTTTGTTGTAGTAACCAATTGCAAGTAGGCATGATTGTTAACAAGAAAATGACAAAAATTTAGTATACAATTAAAGCTTTATGTATGGATTAGTCTGCGCGAATAAAAATAAATCAGTTACGAACCCGTAATGGTCAGCTAAGATTTAATACCACCAGCGCATTCGTAAATCGTGTAGAAACTGCTGAAAACAAGCAGAAGAATTTGCGAAAGTAGTTCGTTTGCAATAACGCGTTTAAAGTAAAAATATACCAAACTTACTTTGGCGTAACATTACGGCCCCCAACTCGTCTGCTAAGCGAACTGGATGCCGCCCTTCTCTGAACTATCGCTTTTGAAGTTTTGCTCGTTTGAGCTGCCGTTTTATATGGCAAACTGCTTGGCCGTTGAGCATCATGATTAGACTCCACCTGATCCACACGACTCGTTCGTGGTCCTGCTTTTTTAGCGGGGGAATTTTTCACTGTTTTAACAACGCTTTGAGGTGTAACTGGCTTTTTTGCACAGGGTTTTGCCGGGGGCGAAATTAAAACTGGAATTCCTGAGGGTTTTATTGGAGACGTAATCGGTCTGAAACCAAATCTGATTAGTTTAGAAACTTTTTTTTTATGATGAAATCATAATTTACCTGGGTATTTTAGATTTGTTCGAATGAGTTGGACTGGGAGGCGGAGAATCCTTTTCAATTGAATCTTTGCCACTCAACAATTCCCATTTTTGTTGCAATTTCTTGAATCGTCTGCCATTGATGGGCTTTTCATCGGAATAATTCGAATCTAATGATTCGGGTTCGGGAATTTGAGCCGGACTTTCTAAACTGTCCGCATACTCTTCTGCTTCCTTCGCTAGTCTGTCATATACTTGATACAATTTTGAGTTTAGTCCAATGCTCGACCATCTGAAACATAATTAACATCGAATTTTGATAGATAATATGGCACAACAGTAATTGATAATACTCTTCGCACATGATAATCTTACCTCTTCTTAGCCATATTATTAACATCTTCCCCAAGTTTAAAACTAGGAACATTCGACATTAAGCCAGGATCTACACAACTTCTTGGACGTTCTTTGTCACTCCTCCTGAGCTTATAGGAATTATCAAATGATTCTTGAACATTTCTAACTGTTGTAGAAGACAAATCTTCAGACCCTGAATTTGAACGCGTTTGTGACGACTTTGGCGGCAAAAATTGCTTGAAATACTACAAAAATTTAATAAAAATCGTTTCAGAAACATCAAACAAACCTTTTGAGTGGGACTAGAAGGCTGATGGTACGAATCCATACGCTTAAAACTCAAGTGCAATTGTTTGTACTCGAAAAGGAGATCAAATTGAATTGGAAGAAACGCCAAAGGCTGCAGGGCGGCCACCATGGTGTCCAGCATAGTTCTCAGATTGGCACCACTCGTATGCGAGAGTACTAAAAGAGAATCAGCCGTGTAGTGTTTTTTTAGAACGCTCTCTCTTGTTCTCAAATAACTCATCCAGGCATCTAAAGAGCGGACGTTCAACAGACCAAAAATGAAGGCATTGAATTTGACTGGAAGTGCAGTAACCATTAGTTATGAAGTTTATTGTGACCACAAACTCACCTAGACCTTCACTCATCACATCTTCACTATTAATTTTCATGACTAAATCGTTTAACGCTTTGGTTAAAGGTCCTTGTTGTGCTGAAGCCTCCACTACTTGCCATACCGAGTTGGTTATTGCTCCAAATGATGTTTCCAAGCAAGGTTTTAAGCCGTCACTCAAAACGGCATATATTGCCGGACAAAGAGTGTTCAAAACAAGTTTTGCGCTCGCAGGATTAATACTTGAGTCACCTAAATTGTTTAATTCTTCTTGATTTGATGCAGGAGAAAAGTTTTGCATGACTTGTTCCACTGCATCCAAAACTCCATTAATTAAAGATCTTTTTTGCACGTAATTGTCAGAAGGTGCTTTACACAAATGGACGGGAGTGGCTTGAGGACTTGAATAGTTCGGACTGTTCTCATTTTCCTCACAAATCGTCATATCGGTTACAGTTTTCGGTTGAAACGTGCGTTGTTGAAGGAATGCCGACACATTGGGTGAATTATTTGGTGGTTGATGGTTGTGTTTTGCATCCAAATGTCTTTGAGTTACATTGAGTTTTTCGGCAAAACTTACAGATTTCTTTCCACCAAAGTGTTCCGAATCATCCTAAAACTTGAGAGTTTAACATGGTTTGCTTAAGCGTAAATTTACACTTACCTGATTTATTTTTAGCGCTAAAAATTTGCTCACGTAGCTGCGTAAATGCGTTAAACTTTCTTCAGTTTTATCTTCATCGGATGAAGAAAAACCACTCAATCTCAAGTATTCGTCAAGTTGTAACAGATCCTCATTCAATAACACATAATCGGGTTTATTCGGCAGACTCTCTTTTTCATCTAAACTGCTACTGGATGTTCCCGCGTCTACACCTTCGTCTTCTGTCTCGGAAAATCGCTTATTTCCATTTAAAAAGTAAGGATCTGGGATGGACTTTACTCTTCTCCTTATGTTTAACTATAAAGATTCTATATAGATAAGAAACTTGAAATTTTAAATAATTTAACCTCTTCAGCCAATTCCTCCTCGCTAGTTTCATACATGCTGTATCTTTTATTTAATTCAGCTTTCCGTAGAATCCCTTTGGGCAAGGGAGGTCTCGGTGGAACAATTTCTTGTCTGGATACGCACTTTAATGGACAATGAGGAGTTGTTGTAATACACTGAGCTTGTTTATCGCTAAAAAAACTTTTAGTTAAAACGTAATTTTTCTATGAAATCTACAGTTACCTGTTCAAAAGACTAGCCTCAGAACTAGTAACACTATCATATTTATAAACAAAGAGAGGATTGTTGCTCAAAGGAGCTGCAGGACTGTTTTGTGATTCACTCAAAATACTCGAAGACCCTCTATAGCCGCTGCTTGGTTGCGTATTGGTGCTGGAGCTTGACGATACCACCTCGCAGCTTAACGGTCGTTTTTTCGTTCTTAAGAACGAAGGTCGATCACGCATGCCCAACTTAATATGACCGCCAACTTCCGGAACATCCGCTAAAAGTTTTCGGTACTCTTGCGGCAGCAGTACATTTAAAGAGTCCCAATCTTGTACATGACTGAATCCTTTTCTTTTCAACATTTCCACGTCGTTAAAACTGAATGGTCTTTTACGAATAGTCGATGGTATTTTCGGCGCATCCTGAGGCACGAAGAGCATTTGATCGACGTTGGTTTTTTCGTTTAAAAAGTCCAAGTCGGGCAAGACGTAGTTTGGATAGAGTACATAAACTGGCTTTTGAGTATCGCCGTCTTTTTTCAGCTTAGTTAGGAAGGAAGGTTCAATGAGTTTTACGGAAGGCGGCTTCACTGAAGGTTTATTTGCCGCTTTTTTGAGACTGAGTATTTCCGAGAATTGTGAGGTTTGAATGCTTCTGTCAAATAAATCTTTGTTGAGTTTTGAAAATGGGATTGATGCCATCGGGCGCTCGTTATTATTTTTGTTGTAACTCTCACAAACCGGTCCATTTTTATGGTCACTTTCGGAAAGTTGTTCAATCGACCCGCTCTGAGATATTTGTTCCGGTTCTTCAGCAATTAAATCGTACGTTCTCGCGCTACTGTCCATCGTCTTCATTTCGTCAGAATGTCTGGAATTCTTCAATTCTGAACAACTTTCACCACTTTGTGATCCGGGCCAGTTTTCCGAAGACGACAAATGATCAGTCGTTAGCGACATTCCTAGAAATACAATAAAACGTATTTATATTTTCTTAAAGAAATAAAATTATAGACTCGTACCTTCTTGACTCATGCTCTTCTGTTTCATAAACAATTTGACTAAATTAAGATTTGGGTGTTTGTTTGGCCCCTCGCAACTACTCCCACCGTCCACTGAAGTAGCCATTTCTGATAAGGAGTCACTTCCGCTGCCACTTTGAACCTGATGATGGATATTGAACAGTTTTACCGGTCGTTGTTTAACCGTATTTGTATCCTAAAAAAGATAGATTATGTTATTTTTCCCATTTTGCCAGTTTTCTAACCCCAAAATTGAAGTACTTATGATACAAAACTAAAGAACCATCCTAACCAAACGAACAAGCAAGAGCAAATATTGTTGTTTCAAAATTGTTGTTGTTTGCCAACACAAAATCTTACTTCCACGAATTTATATGGAAATGTTCGTTCCAGCTCACTCGTTTACTAAACACGTCAGTGAAAATGGATTTAAAGTCGATTAGAAATAGTCATTTTAGAATTTCGTTCAAAGTTAAAAGTTACATCAAAATATTTTGACAACATTAGATTTTCCAAGAATCGGAATAAAACTTCAAAACAAGTTTGAAGTGGCATAACTTCGAATTAGCTACTAACACAAAACTTACAGAACTGCTGCTCAAAGTATTATCGTGGGACACTTTCTGCAAGCGTTTCTTATGCAAATCCGGCATACTTTGGCTTTTTAGCGCCGTATCGCTTAGAGTCAAGTTGTTGCTTTCGTCTTCAGAGTTATTGTTGTTACCTGAGGGTATTTGTAAGTGATCGTCGCTGCTCAATTTCTGAAAACATTCCTAACATATTACCCACCTGGGGATTAAAACTTCTGAAAATTTTACCTTAAGTTTACTCCACGTAGTTAAACTACTCGAGTCCGATTGAGTCATTGAACCTTCCAAAATCAGATTGCTGATGTTCCTTTGATTCGATTTCTTTGAGCCTTTATTGAGACTTCCAGAACTCTTGTCTATTATTGAAAAATCGAAAATTGGCTTATCATAATTGAACTTTGAACTTAAGAAAAAAAAACAACAAAACTTACCACAGTCTTGAAAATCGCTATCTTCGCTATACATAGTAACAGAGCCTTCAAATGCAATAGTGTAATTGTCTTTATTAGCCTGACATGTCAACATCATATCATGAAGGTCACAATCTAACGAATCGACGGAAAAATGTGCTCCTGGCATAGGAGTCTCCTTTACTGGACTGAAGAGCAATTCCGATTTGCAAATCGACATTGAATTGGAATTGGCGGAACAATCTTCGCCCTAAAAATATGCAAATGCATTATCGTAAAATCAACACAATGAACCTTCCTTATCTTTATAATGAATTTAAAATTCCATTTATTTCTCGTAAAACCGAATGATAACGTTTTCCCATTAAAAGTCATCTTACCTGAGAACTACTATGCTGATGACTGATAAAGCTATCCAAATCAAACTTTCCCATTAAAGACCCCGTTACTTCAGCAAACGATTCTCCCTGTCTGTTAGTCTTATCAAAAAAATAATAAAAAATAAAACCAAATAAAAAATTGCCTAAAAATACGAATCGAAACACCCACCTCTTGGCTTAAATGATCAGTGCACATTGGAGGAAGATTAGTTAGCAAAGCGTGAATATCTTCAGTTTTGAAGCTTTCTATATCGGCCTCAGCCAAATTCGCGTCCATATTTTTCGATAGGGCGTCATAATAGTTGTCGCCCGCCTCGTAAGCCTCTGGTAGCGATAATATGCTGGTATGATGATTGGTGCCTCCATCTCTATACCTAAATCCCAAAATAAAACCTATTGTTTATAAAAGGGGACATAAGTAAATTCGTCCACGTGTTACCCGTAATCCAAGAACCATTGATAATCCGAATTATCCTGAATGAAATCGACATCCTGCGATGAAGCAGTGCTCAGGTATGAACACCTGAGGTTGCTGTTGCAATCCGAATCGGGGCTGGCTCGAAACACGCCCAACTCGCTCATGCCTCTGCCTGTAATTAAAGAATTTATTATTTTGAGCACTCTGTATATATACTGGCACCTAAAATTACAGTTAATTTAACGATCCATTTAAGATGAAACGATTGGTCGGGACAGTGACGCGATGATGTCATCATACAAATTACTGTTGAGTGTTAAATTGAACGATTAAAAACGTTTTATTGAACATAAGGCCTTTGCAAGAATGGTTTTGTACAGGGTGTTTAGAATAGGAGTTCCTGTACGGTAGACTGCTTATTTTTTGTTATAAACAGTTGACGGTTTTGATTTGAAATTAGGCAAATGTATCAAGTTGCAGTTGGAGTATGTTTCGATATCAGAGAGAAGTGTAAAAAACATTCAACCATGAAAATGTTCTGAAATATCAATCAGAATCTCCATTTTATATTGAAGATACATGTGGAGCAATAACTTATTTTTAAACTATGAATGCCATTATGATGTAGAATGAATGAATAAAAAACACTATCTAAATGTTTGTTTTTAAATCAAAATGTATTAAAGCAGCTGAAATTGCTTTATTTGACTTTTAAAGCTCAACATACACATACACAGTGTTCATTTTAGAACTTCCTACCCGCAATTCCTCAAAGACAAAGAAACAATTTTTAAAAGATCATGGTAATAATAGGTAATCAATATCAAGCTGGTCAACTTTTTTTTTTATAAAAATTCCTCCGTGGGGCTACTGCCTTAAAAACCTTTAATAAATGAATGACAGATTTTTTGTAAGAAAATTTTGGCTTTCTATTCATGTATTCCATCGCTATTTTCGTTTATCAGTCACCAAGAACTTCTTTCCGGTTTTTCAACGACTTTCTTCTCTTGATTAATACGGTTTTGGAAAAAAGTCTAAAGTTACTGAATACTAGTTCAGCAAAATAGTCAAACAAAAAAATTGTATATTTTTATTACAGAGAAAATGTTAGTGAAGCCCACTCAAAACCTTCGTGCTTCTTTTTAAGGAAGGAAAGCTTCGTGTATTGTACATTGAATTTTGTTCTGTAAATCGCTATTATAACACTCCTTCCGTCAGTTTTGCTGTTGTCATTACAAATGAATGATCTGGCACCATTGTCGTGATAGAAATAATGAGATCTCTATCGAATCCTTGCCATATACATCCTTAAATAGCATTCTGCTTTGTTGTATTTGTCAGACTACAGTTTTGGATCGGCTTTAGTTGTTCTATTTCAACTTTATTTAGATCATTTCGAATTAAAGCATGTTTTTTCCACATGAGGAATCGGAGTATGTTTCTCTATTTTTTCTCCAGACAACTATCGATTTGGTCATTTAAGCCCAAGTATAAAGTAATATCCTGATGGCAAACCAAAAAAAACCCGTTCGTTTATACTTAGCTCTAGATCTCAAAGGTCTTGTGAATACGATATTTTCTTTAATTCGGTATTACTTTCATGTGAAAAATGGCATGTTTAATCATTTTAACATGTACATTCAGCTATACTCGTTAACAAGTTTGCCTACTCTATAGGATATTCAGAAGGTTTCTATTTGTCACCTTCTCGACTCTAAGCTGCCCATTGTCTCGATAAAAGAGTACTTTTTTTCGTCACATAAGTCGCTTTCTCTTCAATCCAACATCAAAGTTACCTAATAAATCGGTATAGGCTTTGACGTAATATCCGATGGATCTTCGAATAAAATGTCAATGGGCGTAGTAATAACCCATAATGGTTCCTCTCTTTTCCAGACAGTCAATCAAAATGGTATCTAAAGAATTTCAAAGAAAAATTGATAGATATGAGTTTTGCCGCGTTTCGAACGAGTTCCTTAAGTGAAATTCATAATTTTTGATATTCTTTCCTTTCTTTCATTAAATAATGCATTCATGTTTCGCCAAAACAGATACAAATGCCTATTAATATGTATGGAAAGTATGTATGCACACTTGATTCATTGATCAAACCTCGTCTATGGTTTAGCTACAATAGAACCATTTTTACACCAATAAAACTTGAGTTATTTTATAGAGGATAAATGATAAATGATCGTTGTTATTCCTAGCAAAAGTAGCTTTGCCAACATTGCGTCAAACCGAAAATAGATGACGCGAACAACAGAAAAAAGCCAAACGGATCCAAGCGGATGAGGTGGAGAGAAATACATGATTTTCCCTGTTCGACCAGACCTGAAAATACTTCAGACCTGACGCCAAAATTCTCGAATCTTAACGTACCTTTGTAATGTTTGGCGAAAAAGTGTTCAGTCGCAAAGGGACGTCTCGTTGACGTTGTAACGCTCATCTTTCACTTTTTAGTCATAATTTAGGCGAAACACAAACCTAATAAAAATATTATCAGCGAGCACTTTTCCTAGTGGACTACATTAAAAATTTACATTTCACTTACGAAAATTGCCATGAGACCTTGACTTTGGCGTGGGATTTTTTTGGCAACATTGAAAATGGCTGCATAGTTTTTAGGTTCATTTGGACGTAGTCTAATGTTTTTTTTTTATGTACTGAGAGTACAGAGTTTAGCATTTATACGTTTTTTCAAAATTCAAAACTTTGGGAGTGTTGTTTACAATTACAAAGTTAGTACATTTTGTTTCGTGTTTAATCCAATCCTGATCGAAAGTTTTTTGATTGAATCTTTAAAAAGTCCAAGCCTAGTTAATAAGAATCAGTAAAATTTGCACTGTTCAACATTATAATTAACCGAAATTTAACAATGGCACTATCCGAACAATTAGAGCAATAAAAGGTGAAACCAACATTGTATGCGATCTTGTACAAAGAAAGTAACCGCCTAATTGCATAACAATGTAGAAATTTTGTACACGTTTCACGCACTATTGAATTGAAAACTATTTGAATTTCCCTCGTATTTTCCAAGCAACATCGAATTCATGAGATGAGTCACAAAAAGGGATCGAACGCTGACTTAAATGAGGTGGAATATAAGGGCGCGCCCTAATTCGTTGGGGATTTAAGAGCTTCAATTGTATAACGAATAAGTTGTGCTCATCTTAGCAAAAAACACCGTAGTTACAACTCTTTGATAGGTATTTTGGCCGTGTTGTCGAAACCGGAGATGCGATTTAAATATAAAAATAGATTAGGCCTATTTTCCAAATTTAAGTGGTCGCATAGGCCTTAGAGAAAAAAGCGTTCAACGAACTTTCGATGATGTATAAGCCTGAGATTCCGGAAAATGGTCGATTACACAATAATAATGTGACGAAACTCAAATAAATTTAAATTTCTAAAACCCATTATCCACTTTCAGTTTTGTCATTAAATTTTTTCAAACAAATTCTTGTTTTTTTTTTGTTTAACGCTTTGACGAATTTTCCATATCATTATCTAATTAATTCTTCGAACATAAATGACTCGTGCCAATAATCCAACGTTTGCCTTCAATACAAAGTTCAATATGTATTACACTTTAAGATTCTTAAAATAAATGTTTCACCTGTTCGGTTATTTGGTCATTTTTCGCACATCAATCATTTTTGAGTTATGGTATTGTGATTTGCGTTTTTGAAACTGTTTCGAAAACACACAAATATTTAAGCTTCATCATCAACATGTTGCTCAGGTATGTGTATGTGTCATGTCAGTTTCGAAAATGCGCCTAAAGTCAATATTTGTTAGGTAAAAATCTACCACAAATAGCCTAATTTAATCTAGAACTTTAAGGAAATATTCGTCAAGTATGTTCGCTGTTGCCAGTGCACTCCAAGTCTTTGGTGACTTAAATCAACTGAAAATAAAGTCGTAAAATGATACATAATTGACTGTACTAACGATAAGTTGGGTTTGTTTATATCCAAAACAGACGAGAGCACTGAACAAACATAATTCAAATTTTTGTAGAAAATAAACGTTCAGTTTCCGAAATTCACTGAAAAGTTCTTCTAGATTTCCATAAAATTACATTATTTTAAATGAAGTTCCTCTAACAGCTTTGCATTGAAAGTCAACACTAACTATTTTGTGGCACTTTAATCTCCTTTTATAAACTTCAGGGCTTCTGATTAAAATAAACATAATACAGATCGGAAGAACATACTTTTCTGAACATGAAAACTTCCACAAGTTATTTTTTTGAGGAAAAATGTTTCAAACTGGCAACACTGAACGTACTATATTAATTCATCATTAAAATTCTTTTGTTTTACAATTCAAAGTTGTTTTAATAGAATAAAAAAGTATGTTAATTAGACCGATGAAAGTTCAAATTACCTATTATTGCTGCAAATCGAGTAAGTGACAACACTGTCTTATGCCGCCAAGAATGAACCTCAAAATATACAAATAAGGAAATGTAACAGACAAGGTTGCCAAATTCACTTTTTAATCGCCTTGAACTGATTTACTTATTAAAATTTCATTTTTTAATTATTAATAATGTGGCTCTTTGAAGATAAACATGCATGATTATGAATGGTTTATGGTATTCTGCATACATAGGTTACTTCTTATGTACATAAATATTTGTTTGTTGTTAAATACGCCCACACCAAAGTCTGTTCCGATTATATAGTGTTTTTGTTAGTCTACCACATGGTCAATGCTAATTATCCCATATATTTACCAGGAAAAGAGCTGGCATATTATTTAAACACCTTCGTTTCACTTTTTATGCAATGTTTATGGGACTTGAAAGAATTTCGAATCCAACATCACTACATGGCACTTGACACTCGAAAAAATCTAGTTTTCTTTTTTATTTGGCCGAAATAAATAATATAATTTTTGAATTTATTTAAAAAAAAATGATAACTACTTATTTGAAATAGCGACGAACGACACTCACATTGCGTTGTTTGTTTCCGAACTGAATCGAATGATCCAATAAAGAGAAACGGGAGAATCCGAAGAAATTGACGTGAAACACAACCGTCCCGATTGGTCGAAAATAAAATGACGTAATCGTTTTGAAATGTGAAATTTCGTTTTCTTTTTTTAGTCACGCGTTTAGAGTGAGAAAAAACATATTCGCGAATTGTCAACAAAGATGGATCACCTATCTTTAATTAAGACACTCAATCCCAGATGGCGTCAACGGTTCACAGCGCTTAATATTTGAACTTTAAATGAAAAAACAATGTTTCTTATTTGTTCTACATGCTACTGCCAGTACTGGAATAAGCCAGAAAGGTGTTTTTAATATTTCGTAATAAAATAAAATTTATTAATTGTGGGTTAGCTTCTCAATTAGTAAATTGAGAGTTTTTACATACGCGTTTACATTAGTATGTATAGGGCAATGAAACAATCAATTCATCACCGGATAAAACTACAGCAACTTTTATACCAAAATCAAATACTTACGAACCAAAAACCATTCAGAATAAAAGGTTATAGTAAGCTGCTGTCACCAAGGAAAATGAATTATTTTGAAAAAACAAATAAACCTATTATGCAATTGTTATTGTAAAATTGTATTTTTTCAATGAGACAAAAGTAAAACAAGTTTTTGATTTTGTATTTAAAAAATGAATTTACAAAACGAAAGTATGTTTAAAAAAAAGATTTTACGGCTTTCTTAAACTACATTTGATTTATTTTAACAGAAATAAAAATGTTAAAAGATAATTTAATCTGTAAAGAGTTAAAAGAAATGATGGTGAATGCTTTTTTAGAAGATAATACTATAGCTATTCTTTCCAGACAGTTTTTGTTATCTAAATGCGTGCAGTGTATCCAAAATTGTTTCTCTTTACAATGAAAGAGGTTATGTAAAAGAAATAGGGCGCAATTAGAAACACTCATAAAAACTACATTTTGGATGGATAGAAAAAATAAAAGGAGACTTAATGAATATCAGGACAAAGAACAATTGCTGAAATTCCTGAGATGGCAGTTAGTGTAAGAACTGTTTAACGAAAATTAATTGAGGCAAAACTATATACCTAGCAGACTTCCAGCCAAGAAACTCTTGGTTTCTAAAAAAAATCGTCGTATTTGAGTTTACACAAAGTCATTTGTACTGGACCGTTTAAGACTGGAAAAAAGCACTATTCAACGACGAAATCTGCTACAGAATTATAAATTCTGATGGGATGAGGCGGGTAAAGTGTCCGCCAAGACAACATTTCACCCAAAATTCATTACGTCAACAAATAGGACAGTGAGGAGTTGTTTTTCGTGAAGTGGAATAGGTCCAAGACACTGCATAGATGGGAATATGGATAAATTGTTGTACAGGGAGTTACTTGTCTTACGCTGAGTAGAAGATACTGCTGCAATTCGTGTTTTAAGAAAGCAATGATCCGAAACAAATCTTACCTTGTTCAGCAATAGTTTTACGAGAACAATATTCAAATTATCCAGTATTCTGTGTAATCTGTCTAATTCTGTCTAATCAGTGTAGTTCAACTCTAATGAAAATCTGCGGGAAAATGTTGAACGTGGGATTCGTACTACAAGACACCCAAACGAGTTGTTTATTATTGATAAAATTCATGCAGTTTGGACAATTAGTACCTACTACTCAAAGTTTTATTACTTTAATCCCACATCCTTACTAGAAAGTTTAACTTCACCATGGATCTCCTATTAACCCTTAACTGGTCCGGTATTAAGAAAATACACGAATGATATATACCTACATATGGTGGTAGTCTCTGAAACTACGTGGGACGAGCTAAGGGTTAATTATTAAGTGAATACTTAATAATGTATTGTTACTTTCCTAATCCTTTAATTAAATTTCTTGTTTATTCTGCTGATAAACGTTAAGTAAAGATCTGTTTTGGTAAAAATTGCTTTACTTATAATTTTCTTGCTATTCAGTAAATAAGTTATTGCAAGCTTGACGAAGATTGGACTTTGACGAAAATATGTTATATGTTGCATATAATATGGAAAAATTAATTTCGTTATTACGGAAATAATTTTTATTTTTAAAAGTTGCCTTACTTTTGCCCGAAAGTGTAGATAATATCTATACGTATACGATAGTACATAATTAATGATACGTGGACCGGTTGTACAGTGCGGGTTTTTCCTAAACTGTCAATTGTTTTCTATGGTAATAATGTGTCATAGATGCATTATTACAATTGCAAATGCAACATATGCGTCGTAGACCCACTACTGAAGCGAAAAAGGAAAATGCTAAATTGAAGAACTTCAAACTAATGGAGATATCATTCTTTATATATTATACAGGGTGTTTTTAAATAAGTAGGTACGAAAGATTTTAGGGAGTGACTGCTAAAATTTCTTGTGTAAACAAAGTTCATGTAAACAGAGCTCCGAAAACGTTTTGTTTCTAAGGTAGGGTATTTAATTTTTAATTTTTTAAATATTTCAAAAACATTTTGAAATACGGACATAAAATTTGGGGTACGTTATGACAGCAAATAGTATGTAGTAAATGCGCATTTGCTGGAGAAGACGGAACATTTCTACTTACACTAGTGACGTCCGTGCGGCCATGCAATAATATATGTATTTTTAATAAAGAAGAGGTACACTGCTGACTTTTTTAATACAATTTTTTTTTCATATTCCATCAATTGTTCAAAGTGACCTATTTTAAGATAAAAGGGGTTTGTGTTAGATACGGAATTTAAAAGTTAACTTTATCGTGAAAGCGATTACTTGAGCGACAAAATTCTAAAAGGCCTTTTTTTTAATAACAATCGATAAAATTTTTAAAAATACAGGGTTGTCCACTAAGCTAGCCTCGGACTATTATGGCCTTCTTAATGAGTTAATGATCGAAAATTTTTTTTATAGTAATTTGTAGGGCTTATTTTAAAAATATACGCAGTATAAATGAGATTATTTTTTAAGATGTGTCCTATCAGATTCTATGTACATATAATTGTAAAAACAATTTTCGATCAGAACCATTAATAAGTCTGTAATCGTCGGACGCGTGCTTAGTGGACAACCCTGTATATTTATATGAAAAAATTCAGGAGATACCAGTTTTCCAGGAAAATTTTTTGATCGCATTTTGTTGTAAGCGGAATTGTTCTGTTTATTCCAGAAAATGTACATCGATTCCAATATAGTATGCATTGAATTTTGTATCTATATTTCAAAACATTTTTGATATACATATTCAAAAAAATTTAAAATGCTGTATCTTGGAAAAAAACCGTTTTTGGACGTATGAACTTTTTTTCACCAAAAACTATAGCAATCACTTCCTAAAATCTTTCACAATTATTTAAAAACACTCTGTATTTTAATTATATGTATGTAGAATGTTGCGCTATAGTACATCTCAAAACACACTGAAGACTATAAAGCAAATTGATGATTTCACCTTCCTTTTTTTACCATTTAGTTGATACTATATGTTGTATCCAGAATATTATGGATCATAAATATATATGAAAGTATTGCAAAATGTAATGCATCCGTAAACCAAAGAGGCAACGTGTTTTTTGAAGTGGGTGTTTCAACAAGATAATATCCAAATCATAGAATGTGCGAATGCAATGACCGACATGGTCTTCTGATTTTAAATTTATGGATACTTTATAAACTCCGTGGAGGAAAAAATTTAAGAAACTTTTAGAAAAAGGAACTATACATATTGGATTTCGGCGTGAGAACTTAGAGAATAAAATGAAAAGAAGAATATAAAAATAATTTCGAAATAAATGCTGGAAGCTATGAGCAAAACAGAATGGGAAATGCACAAAAATAGATAAATGCTCAGTCAATTCAGGATATTGCAGGAGTGGGCTTAGCCGATCTGCAGAGCCGATACATTATAGCAATGTTTTCAGTATAATAATTTCTGATTTTCTTATATAAACCATCCTTATTTAAATTCAAGAATTGTATACATTACAAATATTCGAATCTGAATGTGAAAGGAGCTCCAATTTAAATGTATTGTGTGATTCGATATGACAACACTGGTTTTCGAAATTTTTACCTTTTATCCGTCGATATCGTTTGTATTTCCCGCGCTGCCTTTGTCGGGCCACTTGCGGTCTTTTTCCAGTGGAAAACTCCACGATTTTCATCATGCAACACAACAATAGCACAATCATGTCTATTTTTATTTTCGTCACAATTTTACTTTGAACAACTCCTTCGACATTGTACAGTAAGACATTATTTTTATGATTTTCGTTATTCCTGGATTGATTCATACATATAAGTAGAGCTGTAGCCTTTTGTTGAATACGAATCACCCTAATATCAGTACTAAAATAACCCAATTTAAGGCTTAAATTGATAAATTAACCCGAACAACGAATAGTCTATAGATGTTTTCCTGCGTGCAGAAATACGGCCGCTCTTAATGACGACAAATGCAACGTCACAAAATAATAGTCACGATTTTTCACAACTTCTTTCTAACTATGAGCACAAAGTTCTCAATAAATGCTCTTTTGTTTTTTACGTATGAAATATTAATATTCGTCAAATCTCACGAAAATCAAGTGTACAAAAAACAAATATGAATCACACACAAACAAAAATTAACATGGCGCCCAAATGAACGACTTAAATAAAGCTACTGAGCAAACGTGAGACGCGCCTGGGGCTTTGGCAATCTTCCAGGAGGGTCCAGCAGGATGTCTGTGTTTAGTTACGACCTACGTTCCTGTTTGTTTTCATTTAACGGAAGTTAATATTAGATTGAAGATGCACTTTCAAGCGTATTCAGTGGTCCCTAGTAAGTTTCTGTTTTTATGCCCACGGATAAACACACATGTATCCTTTCGGGTTAAATAAATATATAAGAAAGGGTTATATGAAGTTAAGTAGTTTTCCTTGAGGATAGGGAGTGGAAAGTTATTATTTTAAGGACGTATGTCGAGACTTGACACTTTATTAGAGATAAATATACTACGTGCACTTTTAATAAACCTATTTCCTAAAATAATTCGTCATAAATACACGTGTGCTAGAAAAGAACGGTTTACGAAGCAGGAGGTTAGTTTACGATCTTATTTAAGGGACAAAACAAAGAGTTTTAAAGAAATTCTAATTTTAGTTCTTCTAAACTTTTTATCTAAATTATAGTTAAAGTGGCAAGTTGGTTGGCATTCACCATTTTGTGGCTGAACTTTTTACTTCAAGACTTTTTAATTGATTTTTCTACAGTTTGAATTTGCATTGATACTAACCAAAAAATTAAACCTTTTTCTGCCACCTGTATAGATGATAATCAATTGAACTATGTACTATGAATGGCTGGACTACACAGATGATTGCAAAAAATTCACTTACCTTTGTATTTGCCTTGTATATGTAAGAAATTTTCAGCCATTGATCTGTGAACAAAGAAAATCCTTATTCAGCTAATTATCCAATGATATACAAGATATAATCTTTGTGAAAAGTCTCTTTTAAAATTCAGTAGATGGTGGTGTCGCAGGCTTTGTAATAATTAGTGTATTAAAACTGATTCCAGATTTTGTGTTCCATGATTGCACTTCCGTAGATCCGAACCATAAATAAACGTCAGTATTGAAATATGAACCACCCCTAATTAAAAATATAGTACTCCACGTAACAATTTCAATGTGATACTCTAAAATCCAGTTTCTCAACGAGGGCACTATAAAGGTCATTTTCTCTGTTAGGTGCACATGTTATGCCTAAATATGGTTCCGGCAAAATTTGGGAACAAATCTGTGGGCGATCTGAGATTACGTCAGCCGCCGATAAGACATTACTAATGATTAAAACGATACTGGTGGCAAATGGGTTACACTTAACTCAGCCCAAGGACATCATTATTAGATCTGACCCTAAATGGGTGAAAATAACAAAAATTTTGCTTATCTAAGTCAAATCCAATATGTTTCTTTTACAAATAAAATCCAAGAGGTTCCAGAAAAAAGTCCCGCTGTAAAATTTCGCAATGGGGTCGATATTGTAATGAACACATTTTCGTGGGCAGTAATTCCCACGTAGAGAGTGTCAATTTAAGTACATTTATTTATTTCAAAGGTTGAATCTTTGAAGAATTTTGAGATAAAAAATTCATATTAATACGGATCCATAAACGCACCAATTTCGAGATACAGTTTGTCAAAAAAAAAAAATTTTTTTCAGTTTTTTGACAATATCTCAAGAACTGTTTGAAATGCAGAATTCAGTTTTTGTACAACCATTATCATTAACATTAGCTAAGTTTTGAGTACTAATTTCTTTTTTTCGCATGATAGTAGTAGAGATTTTAGGTTTCCGTGAAGTTGTTTTGCGCCTTATTCTTTCGACATTGGGAAAATTAACATTTTCAAAACACATTTTAAACCGCCAATCTTTTCTATACGAAAAAAAACCTGGCCAATGTTCTAATGCGAACCATTTTCAATAAAAATGGAATTTTATGGTAAAAACATAAAAATTCAGAAACGATCAAAAAAATTCTTAAATTTTTAATTTCAATATTTCTTGAGATATTTAGAATAAATTTTGGATGCAAGTTTAGTATATTGATGGGGATAAAACAGAAAAGTCCTAGCCTTTGTACATTGGCCGATGGAAGAGGTAAGAGTGCCACAAATTTAAATACCCTGTATCTCAAAAACGGTGCGTTTGCGGGTCCATGTTAATATGAACTATTAATCTTAAAATACTTTAAATATTCCTTGAAATAAGTACATGTACTTAATTAAAAATCTAGATTTAAGAAAAAATGTCGAAACCATCGGAATTTGCAAATTTACTCCCAACAAGTCAACGCCCATTTTTCAAATGATGGAAAACTCTTTTTTAGGCTGCCGCATTCTTCTTGGCTATACCTAATACATTTTTCTTCTTCTTTTGTACTGAAAGGGTACTCTTCTAGAACACACCCAGCCAGAAACCAGAATGAAAACGCAATAAACACTAATTATTTTAAATATAATGTAAAAAGTCCATAGCCATTCTAATTGAGATGTCAATTAGTTAATAAGCCTCACAAATGATATTTCAATGGGTTCGTCCATTCAGATTTATTGTCCATAAATGCGATAATAAATCTGAACACTAATGGTACTCCCTAGCCCCACTTAGTTCTATGGGCACTCAATACATTAATCATTGCAGCAAATAGTAAAGGGAAACATATGATATTTTTAGCCCCAAGCCATTCTGTCCAAATGCCTGCCGAAGGGCTGACAATTATCAATCCATAGAAGTAGGCGATTTGGATGTGCCAAATGGCAGTTTCGCTCTAGTGGCGTGGTCTCAAATTTCATACATCTATGTGAATCCGTTCAGAACCATTTTCTTTTATACTACAATAACATACTTGTATTTTTGTTGGCTGAATGGTCATCGCACTGATTATAAAAGAGATATTGGATTTTGATGCTGGTCATAAATGAAATCATGAAAATTATGGCGATGATTCAGACATGTATTGGTATATTTTGGATTTTTCTTATTATTAAACAATGTTTAGTCATAATCTGTTGATAACGAAATTGGATTTACGTGAGTTTTTTTTTTTGAAAATGAGTATATTTCTTATATCAATAGCATGTCAAATTAAAGAAAATACGTCAAAAATGGAATAAAAATGGTAAAAAAAACATTATAATAGTAGCAATAATAGTACCAAATTCAATCGTGAGTTAATGTTATTTAGACTAATATTCAATTCAATTCAGTACATTTGTTATGAACAAAAAATTTCCTTCAGAAATCAAAGTCTTACCAAGGTTTTTTTGTAAACAGTCATGATGATAATAGAGGATGTTTATGAAAAGTTCTTTCTGCCAAATGTAAATCGTATTGCAATAAATTGACATGACTATTGGGCGTGTATGTTGACAAAGTGTAAGGTATCGATGCAAATGTAATTCTTAAATAACTATCTTTAGGAAAATTCTACAGCGTTTCTCAGAAAAAATTCTAATGAGATATTAGGATGCTAAAAACAACACCATTACTAATGCTATTGCCTTGATATTTGTCAGACGTGAACATCTGTAATTTCTTTTTATTTTGAAACTGGAAAAAAATAAACAGATGACGTTTTTCTAGTTTTAAAGAGTTAAACATAAAATCACTGATTCAACAAATGTGGATCACTGTTGATGTCCAACTTTCTTTTTAAACTCTAGATTAATCTTACCTTTAAATAAAGGTGTTTATCCACAATCCAAATGGTGCAACATCGCCATTACGTGGGCATCTGCAAAAAAAATATCGATAAAACTTAGATGATTAAAATACAATTGCAAAACCAAATATACATGTCCTTACCCTTAAACAAATCGATAAATCACTGTGTGGAAATGGGCGCTGTTTAAATTGGAATCCAAATTTGCGTTTAGACACCTGGAAAAGGTAATCGGCAATTGTTCCGAGGCTTTATTAGTAACTTTTTGAAAATCGTAACGTGAAACTTCCACCACAAAACAATTTAAAACAGCATTAATAAGGGCGGAAAATGGGAAAACACTTCGACATGTGAGTAATCACTGTGTTGCCAATTTGACTGTTACAACCCTCATTAGGAAGTGAAATTTTTCTTTGCAATCATTAAAAATGGAAATTTTCACATTATAAGCTACAGTTGATCGATTTAATTGCCAGTTACAACCGAATAAATTATATAAATAAAGTAAGAGTCGTTAATAGGTGATATTTGGGAACGGCAACGTTGTCTGGATTCGATTTTTATTGGCGCCCCCTAACGATAGTCCAGATTACTTTTCTTTAAGCCAGGATACACCCTTATTAAATCGACTTGCATCTATTGATTTTTTTCTATGCTAATGAAGGAAATGAAGAACAAAGTGGAATATAACGAGAAAAGTGAGCAACTTTCTTATTCTAAACATCATTTCGATTTAATTGGCTTTGAGACCAATAAAATATCAACTTTAATTAGATGGTTATCACACCGAAAAGAAATTGACAAATGTTAATATTTAGAGTGTTCTGGATTGTACTATAATATAGTACATATACATATGTATATTATATCCAAATGGTAATTGTAAGTTTTCTCAAAAAACACTTATTTTAAAATATTTTACTAAAAGTATCTTTCTAAATAAAATTGACTAACTTTTAATATTATTGAGCCTTTTCGACAACATGCCAATGACAATTTACATCCATATAATGAAAGAACACGTACCGATTTGTTAACTAATAGGACTAGTACATCTCTAATTTTTCACATGTTTTTCAAATAATTAGTTCTGTATAGTTTTGGTTCGCAGAAAAACAAATACTAGGCAACAATATTTTTGAAGCATAAGATTAGTTTTGTCTTAAATGAAGCACATTAAGATTAAAACAAGTACCATTACCTATGTATTATATTCTATCTTTGTCGTTAAAACCTATTGATACTTACCCATGATTAAATCTTCCAGATTGGAATTATTTTTTAAAAGTGGCGTTCCTTAACTCTAAAATACTATGGAGAAAAAAATGTTTATATGTTCATTTTTTCAATTGGAAAACTATGTTCTAAATTTGGACAGTCGCATATTGTTTTTGTTATCGCGCATGGATAATTCAAACACAGATGGGTAAATGTGTCAATTGCCCTTTTCAATATATTAAAATAACAAAAGAATTGTCAGTTTACTGGAAGGTTCCAATATTGGGTAGATAAATGATAACCAAATCAGTGATAGTTCGAAAAAGTTAACAAAATACCTAACAATTAAGAAGAATTCTTTCTTTAATGGGTTTTTAGAACGAGCCTGTCTTTTTTGTTACTTTACTCGGAAAGATTTATCGTTAAATAATTGGTTTGATCTTTAATCAAATAATTTTGGTTCCATATTCATTTTCAATCTCAGATTTGTCCTTATTAGCTTTAAATTCGCTCGACTCAATCATTTTTCTTTCCTTGAGTAATTTTGAGTGCGTAACAAATTCTACGACAAATATTTTTCGAGTCAATAGATGCAAAGCATTTAGTAGGCCGTCGCGCTTACTGGACATAACACCTTCAAATTTATTTTTTTAATGGCTAGAATATTTATCAGTTGAACCGTTAACAGACAAAACTTAAAGATAAAGAAAATTCTAAAGTCTTGTGTGTATTTATACCTGTTACTGGCCATCTTTAATTTTTAATTAAAAAAAACGTTGATACTGAGGTTACCTTACTAGACCGTCAGTGAATACATAGGGAGCAATTATCTTTGTTATCTAATTTCTAATAAGAAAATTTTGTAAATTTAATAAAATGGGGTAGAAACTGATTATGATATTATTGGCTACTTTGTGTGTGGTGTTGCCGAATTTTCAATTATTCTAAAATCTACATAATTTTAACTTTTAATTCGATGTCACTATAAAAGTATAGATCCTATTGATCTTCTTTTTTATCTTTTATTAACTTGGGAGCGTCAATTCAAATTGATCAGGCCCAAATTGTTAAAAATGTTAGTTTGAAAATGAAAATAGCAAAAAAATTAAGAAACCATATAAATTCTCTGTAAAAATTTTAAGATGTTACCTAAAGAGTCTCGCTGAAATTCATTCCATGCGATTTTAATTCAGGTTCTCTTTCAGGAATTATATTGCGGATTAAGTTTTGCACTCTATTACACAACACTTTATTGCCCAAAGGAAACACTAAATTAAACTTGGTGAACACCGCTGGTGTTAAAAGATTTTCAGGCCTGAATGAAGCCGGAATGAAGATATGAGTATTCCTGTTAAATTCAATTGGGCTCGTACTGTATAAAATTTTAAAAGTGTGTATAAGAATATGTCTTTTCCTCTGATTTTATATATGTATATTCCAATTAATTTTTGATCTTCTCTATACTTGAAATTTAAATTTAGGTATGTAGTTCAAATTTACTTTCTAGCACCGATGACTCTTTGCATATAATGTTACGAAGGGCTTTTTAGTGAAATTTCAAACTAAACAAGTGCCATTTTCCAGAAATGATGCCTTTTTTGTAGTCTATCCAAATATACAGTGTGTCCCAAAAAAAATGAAACCCTCATATTTTTGTTATTTGAAGGAATACAAATTTGAATTTTTACACAGTGAAACAGATTGATGGACCGCAGTTTTTAAAATACTCAACGGCAATATAACATCTAAATCTAAGCCTACTACGAATTTTCAAACATAGCCAATTCATGATATTACATTCGCATTAGAGATATCGAAAAAAAATTATTAAAAAAAGTTGTTCAGAATACTATTTTAACCCTATATACCGAGTTTTTTATTTCATTAACTATTTTGTTTTTCATAAAATATTGCAATTTTTTTTATTTCATGGCAAGAGTGCCATGGAAAATAATAATTTGACACATTGGAAATTTAATAGTGTCATGTATAACAAAAATTTCAGTAAATTAAATAAAAAATTGCAATACTTTTGTATAAGACTAAAATAATGGAATAATTAAAAAATGCGAATTGACCCTGTTTAAAAATTCGAAATTGACAGTTTAAATTTCAACGAGTATCTTCAGAGTATCTTAAAAACCTGTATTACTGCGTAAAAATTCAAATTTGTATTTCTTCAAATAACGAAAATATGGGAGTGTCTTCGTCTTATTTGCAACACACTCTATATTGGAATCATTAACAATAAATTTGTCTTTATTCAACGCGTACGCTTTGCGAAATTAATTGTTCTAATTGCCCTGAAGAACTTTTAAGAAATATTCAAAATTACTGTTTCGATGTAATAATCAATATGGGAAATTTTATTTATAATCCAGACCTAATTCCCCATAATTTTAAACTAAGTTAAGGATAAGCTAAAATCAATATTTCGATGTTTTATGACAAGACGGCGAGGAAAAGGTCAGATATCACGAAGGAATTGTTGTCCATTAAAGTCTATTTAACGTTTTGATTTTTTGAACAGTTCTGAATGGCACTTAAAAATAAAAAATTGAAGGTCCGATTACTCGATGGAAAAGACCCTTGCAACAATAATAAGGCTTTAAAATAGAATTAGAATCCAGAAGAGCCTGTAAATATGACTGCAAGCATTATGGCACAGTAAAAAAAAAGAAAAAGGCATAGTAATTGTTCGAAAAACGTTAATTGTGGCGGGTGACGATTGAATCACAATAATATTTGTACATGAACAGTTAGAAAATCCAGATATAGAACCATTACTAAAAGCCAAACAACATTGTCGCAAATCGGAATGATGTGATATTTCGAATAGGAGTTCCACATTAAAAATTTTAAGGTCTCAATGGCATTGATTAGTCTTGAAATACTTCTGGAAGAACCCAAACGAAAAATTACCCACCTTGTTCTACCTTACCGTAAACGAACTAAGAAACAATATAAAAAAATGAACATGGAATAATCTGACTCATTTTTTTACAACCACAACAATTTTTCGATATTTTTCATGAAATTGATTGAACTCTTTGAAGGACGATGATTAGTAATAGTCGCCACCAAAACTTGATTTTTTAAACGCGAATAGCTAGGAATACGAACTACCAAATATTTTGGTTTTAGGTGACAGATTTTTTAAATTTTGTCAAGGCTCTATAGCCTAAAAATCAAAATTATTAGGTGGTTAACATTAGCCACTGTGTTTAAGAAAACAAATTTTGATGGCGACTGTTACTAACCACCGCCCTTCAAAGAGTTAAGAGTAAACGCTTTGAGCTTNATTTATTATTCATTATACTAATAATTAGTAGAATAAAAATTATTTTTATTAAAAAATTAGTATAATTTTTAAATAGTATAAGATATAATCAGGGCTGTCCTAAAATGTTTGGCGTCCGTGGGCTATTAAAAATACTGCTCCTTTCTTCATAAGAAAATACAAGGGATGTGTATCGGAGCTGGGTGACGACCAAATTATACAAAAATATCAAGAACTAAAAAAATATATTGCCATCACTAAACAAAGCATAAAATAACAAAAAGGTTTTGAATAAAAATAACTAATAACTGGATAGTTAATAATAACAAAAAAATATAACACCAATAAAAATTGTCGCCTTCAAAAGGCTTGCGTCCTAGGTCTGTAGTCCATTTAGCCCTGTGGTTTGGGTTGCCGTGGTAATAATAATATAAAGAATAAGGTTTAAATCAGAAATTGAATTTACTTCATAACATGATATTTAAGTTATCCATTTGATAATATACTATGTGTTTTTGAAGATACATTGTTGCATGAACAAAAAACGGGTTCATGTATTGTAGGGCAATAAGCTGGCAGATTTTATCGCCTAAGAAGTAAATTAAAATTTTACAAAAACAAGAAAATTTAAATAAAGAAACTAATTTAAAAGGCTAGACACATTCACTATAGGCGTTCGTAAAAAAAACTTGGGGGTATGTGACCTCCCATTTTCCCCATTGTTTATTCAAATTTATTTATTCAAATTATACTGCACTTAATTAAATTGTGCACTACTTTAAAATTTCAATAAGATAGGTTAAGAAATACAGATATTATTAATGAAAATAGTTTTTATTTTATTAACCTTACCACCCTATATATCGAATATAAAATGACAAAATAGAAAGTGGTATAAGAAAAATCTAATTATTTTCCTGCAAACAATCTATGATTAACGGTTTGACCTACTACTAATGTGTAACACTCTGTATATTTTTAATTCTTTTGGGTTTTTCTTGGTTAATACAAAAGAAAGAGAATTCCATAACATGACAATGATTAAATATGTTCCAAAAAGAAATAAGAACGTGTTACTACTTTCGAGGTTACACCACAACGACAAACTTGACCAAGCTACTCATAAACCCGAGATGATAATAGAGTACAGTAACACTAAAGGTACAGACAAAATGTGTGCAGATTACTATTGCCCTAGAAATACACAATAATAGCCTATGATGATTTTTTTTCATCTTCAAATCTATGGTTTTGTACGACCGACAAAATCCCAACCGAAACATGCGTCATGGTAATTTTTTGCAGATGCTTGTTTCCAAATTGGTCGAAAATTGACTTCGTATTCGAGGATTATAGGTTAATATTCTAAAAACGATTTAGAATTACAGAAATTTTTTGGAACAGGGTTACCACAACCTAGATCTGCCAGTTCGGTAAATATATGAAGAAGGTGCATCTATCGTAACAAGAAAAAAATAGATCAACATAGTGTTTATGTATAATAGAACATGTAATAATTTCATGTCTTTAAAACATATCACTTGAGCAGATGGTTACCGTAACTTAAAACAAAGACATTGATGATATTAGTTTATTAATTAGAAAAAAATATTATACTAATACATATTTTATATACAGTGAACAGCAAATGCATGGAACATATTTAATTAAAATTAGGCATTTATTTTTGGAAAACGCTCGGACCCGTTGATTTTTTTGTAGTTTTCTTGGTACTAAGTTCATGTATACAGAGTGACCCAAAAATAATTTACGACCATCAACTTCATTTTTTCAAATATTTAAAAACACCTATTTTTTGTTTCAGTTCACCAATTTCTGAATCCTGATTCAAATTAACGTTTCATACACTATGTCTTGTACCTAAATTCAACAGTTATCAAGAAATTTACGATTGAATAGATTTCAATAAACCTTAGAACGTAAAATTGTAATAAATTCGTTGAAAATTCAAAATTCCGTTTTTTGAAAAAATAAATACCTGATTTTTAATTAAGTAATTAATTAAATAACTAATAAATATTAATAACTTCAAATTGCATTTTTTTGAGTTATGTCGTTGTTGTATTTAATGAGTGATATGTTCCATACATTTGCCGCTCACTATTATTATAGTATGTATATGTATAAAATAATAATTATTTACAAGGATTTAATAATTTATTCATACTAGATATGTATAAACTAATAATTATTTAGTTTTTCCTACTTACTATATTCTTTTTGTTGTTACTTTTGTTATACAATATGTTCAATAACAACATGTGATTGAATTTTGCGTTTTTCAGTTGATCAGAATAAAATATTTTAGCGTCGTTTCGTGTTTTCCTAAAAAGAAACAATAAAAGTATCAATCCATTAATGAATATTGATAATAAAATGTTTTAATTCAAGGTTTTTAGACTGCAAACATATGTGTATCATACAATTCCTCTGTAGTAGCGATGGATAATATGGTAACGGCAGTGACGGAAGATTAACAAAGCTTCTTGTTCGTGATTTTTTTGTATAAGACTTGTTAGAGTAGATCTGTACCATACTCAAATAACACTCAGCTGTTACATGTATGTATGTATGCATGTATGTCTCATCTTCCCTGATGTTTTTCTTCGATAATTTTGAATTTTTGATGAATGCGGTCTCTTATAAAGCAACTCTTTGTTTACACGAATTTGAAGTTACGCTTTAATGTAGAACCTATGTGGGTACTACATTAAAGTAAATAAGAATTGTCGAATACGGGGATTCTTCAATAACTATTTATTGGATAGTTCGATACTCTTATTCAATAATTGTATATCTTACTCATTTGGTATGACATTTACATATTATATTGTATCATTAAATTGTTTAAATTTATTAGCTTAAAATATTTAATCAATTGTTCCTGTTATCAGCCATAAATAGTGCTATCATTATTATTAATTATTATATTTATTAATTATATTTAAACATTTTTAATCTAGAAGAAGTAAAAAAAGTAAGTAAAGTAAATTTTCTTCTAAAAATTTTAAATTTAGGTTTAAATAACTAGCAATAAGTATACATACATATAACATTTAACATAATGTCAAAGGTTTCAAAAATTTGTAGGGGCAAGTCTTTTACAGAAGTAAAAGTAAAAAGCTTGGATTGTCCTAGAAGAACTAAAGGTGCAGCATCTGTGGATAGAGATTATGTCTCTAACCAAGCTACTATCAGATTCCATTAAGGAAAATGAGAATGCCATATAGAAATATTTCATTTGTACATTAAAACTTAGTTCCAAAACATCGTTATAAATTAGTGATGAATGTGTAACGTTTTGGACTGACAATTTTTTGCAAAAGACGGTAGCTATAGATGGAGATATTAGAAACGAAAAGGCCCTAAAAATTTATAAGTGACTGCAGATATTGGAGTCACCAAGTTGTCAAGAAAAGAGAAAATAATTTTCGATTAATGACGGATGCCAAACAGGATTTTTTTTAAAAAAAAGGTCATTTAAGCTACGTACTTTGAAAGGAAAACATTTATCATTTGCCATTTTATTGAAGGGCAAGGAAAAACGTCTAAATGATAGTAGGTCTATTTACGGAATGACTTGAAGAATGCTTTGTTGCTGAAGTTAAAAGATATATGGAACAATGATCTCGTCCAGTCGTTCGATATTAGAACGCGAATATTTTCAACTAATCTTTTTGCCACCTAAGACTACTTCCTTGATTTAACTATAAGACCAAGTTAAAATTACTACTTTTAAGCTGTACCATACTCAACGAGCATTCCAATATATTTTAGATGCAGTTGAGAAGAACAACCGCATAATCGTTGATGCATGGAAAAAATATTCCTTGCATACGCCTCATTAGGTAGAGAGAATTTAAGGGTATCAACATTAATTGGTTGCTGGAAAGCACTATGACTCAGTGCCTCAAACAACAATCGATTCTAAAATTATACCCTTGGCATACGGACCTACAAATTGAAGATGTCGGCAAATTAATGATAGGTAAACCTCTACACGTAGATGATATCACTGATTAATGACAGACGACGATAAAAGCGATAACAAGGAAGACGCCAAAATATGTTAATTAAATATTAGTTTAATTAGCGACGGTCTAATATTTGGGAAATGTATCTTAAATTATTTTTTTAAATTGATCTGAGTATGGAACATGGCCTAAAATTCGAACGAGTTATGAAGAATTGCGTCGGTATTAAGTGTTAACTTAAAAAAAAAAGTTCAACTTGTGATGTAATAGTTTTTTTAATAAAAACTCGATGGATCAAGATTTTTCCAAAAAGTAATCCGGCAATTGAAAATAAGTGGTATTAACGGACAAAAGTCTTCATTAAATTGACGGATTTGGATATCTTTAGAGAATGATAACGACTTTGGTCCAGTTCGAGTGCAAGCAAACCCGCTTATTAAAAATAGCGACGAATAATTTTAATTTATAATTATAATTAACCCTTAACTGATATGACGATTTATAGTAACGCCAATGATTTAGATAATTCACCCAGGAAACTTTACCTAACACACGAATATGATTAATGCGCGAAACGAAATTGTTTACTAATTGTAAGTGAGGGGAATACCTGTTATGCCACGTTATTAAATTGTTTAGTTTTTTTGCAAATTGCAGAGATTTATTTTCATTAGGGTGAAATTTGATCCCGTCATACTAGTTAAGGGTTAATAATTATGTAATTATTATGTAACTCAATATTATCTAAATGTAAAATACTATTTTATTTCTTTATGTCTATTATTAATTTCAAAAAAGTGATTTTTAAGAAATTATTATTGGCGTTCCATATGAGAAATATGAATCGTTTAATTTAAAAATTACTATAAAAAATATAATTTTTTAAATTTTACTATCCCGTATCTCGTCGATTAAACATTTCGGACCTTATCGGTATAGAAATTTTTCTCTTTAAACAAAACACCCTGTGAATATTGGCATGTTATTAGGAAACACCCTGTATGCATTCTCGTATATATATTAGAACTTTTATAGCTTTAAGCATTTTCTTCACGTTTTTTTTTTCTACTCAAATATTTGTAAAATCATATTCATCGCACAAAAACAAAAAGAATTGGATGCAGATTAATATGATTTTTCCGAGTCTTCTTTCACTTTACGCTCATCAACACATTAAAAAATAACTTTATTACGCGTAAATAATGAAAACAAAAACAGAATAAATTACTCAATACGTTCACTATCAAATTAAAGTGATCATTAAAACTGAAGTAATTTACAATATAGGTTGACAGGAATAGTAATAGTACTATACAAAAATTACGATATTTTGATTGGTCTAGATTTTATTTTGACTTGTATTTTTTTGTTACCAAAAATTAACAATTTAGTTAACTGTAGCCCTATGTAAAGTCAAATATTTCTCGCGGGTGGTCAAGAATATATTTGACAGCCACTGGAAGTGTTATTGGTTCATTTCCAGATAAAATCGTGAATTCGTTCACTCCTACAGTGTATCGAATGGTATGCAATATCTCATTAGCATTCGGAGCGGTGTGTTCATCTATTATTGAACCATTTGCCAATCGTTCCTGCGTCCGTTGTTCGTTTTTTTAAATTGATGAGATTCCGAGAGATTATTATTTATGCACAATGCAAAAGCGGCAATAATGATGCTTCGTATCAGATAAATTTAATATTCTGATACTAAACTATGTAGAAAGGCAACAACATTATCACACATCACAAAACTGTAAAATTGTAATGCATTACAAAAATTTATTTAAATTAGTTCTGTAGGTTGCTTGCTTAAAAATAGAAGATAGTTTTGAAGCAAAGTTTTATTTTTGTGGGTTAAATGAAGAGAGGAAAGAGGTGAAACGATCACGTTTAACGATAGACATATCAAAATAACTAGATGCGCCTTTGAAAAAAAATTCCACTGCATGGGAAAATACTTTTTTAAGAAGTAACTTAAGGCCGGTATTAACTAAAATTTTTATTATTAGCCTATAAAATTTTTTTAACAAAGATATTTGAACAAAAATTTTTTTATCGATCGCGTCAGATGGGCTTTATTTTTATTTTTTTCGTATCTTATTTTATAAAATAAGATAATTCTTTTATAAAAGATAGTTTTTTAAAATATACCTATTCCTTTCGAAACCTATTGCACCAAATAAAAAGTTGCAATTTTCATTTTGCATTTTTCACTTTGCATACAGTTGCACCAATGGTATTTGCTAAATAAAAATCAAAAAATTGCAAAATAACTGACTTTTGATTTTTTTGCTTATTGTTAGTATTTATAACTACTTTTGTAAACTACTAACTTTTGGTACAACGCATTTTCTTAGAACTTTTAAAATTTTACAAAGTAAAAATGCGAAGTGAAAAGTTTCAAAATAGTTTGGTGTAATACACTCCAGGTCATAAAATTTGATAAAAGATTTTCAAATGTTTTTTAAAAATCATCAACATACCCGAAAATAGGTTTTGAAACTTGTTTTTTTAGAACGAGTTCTTCTTTTTTTTCTTTTTTATTGAACAGACAGTAAAAATAGCTGTAATTGTTGACGCACAAGCAATCAAATGCTGTTCGTCCGTTTTTGTTGAAATTCAAGTCAACGCTTTTGTGTTGACACACACGCTGATTGATTGACATTTTTGTGAAAAACCTTTTACATAGAGTAGTAGAATTTGAAAAGATTTGTAAAACAAATACTTAATATAAAATAAATGTAGAATATTTTCTATACTATACAGGGTGAGTCTTATCTAATGTGCCAAAATTAAAGAGGTAATAGAACTCATCATTCGAAGTAAAAAAGTTCATATGAACATAGGTCTGAAAACGCTTCGTTTCAGAGATACAGAGTGTCAAAGAATCCCTATTGATTTAAATGAAGAGTAGACGGGAAAAACGATGAAACTCCATTTTTTAGCCAAAATAAAGTGTTCAATTTAAAATGTAGTAATTTTCAAGGCAAATCTTATGGTTCGTTGCAATTTGTCATAAGTGTTAA
>JABRWK010000051.1:284018-297145 GCA_013372445.1 Hypothenemus hampei
TATATATATATATATATATATATATATATATATATATATATATATAAAATGTTTTATAGTTTTACAATAAACAGAACTCATCCCCGAAATGGCATTCCATAATTCAAAAATTTTTTGTCAATTACACCTCTTGTTACATCTATCCTGGGACACATGGTATGTTCTATTAGTCGGTTTTATTCAATATAACGAAAATATAGATCAAACTGAATTATATTTATAGAACTTTGTTAACTTTCGAATATTTTGGGATTTAGTTTTAAAACAAATTATCTAATTAAAGATTTTTCATCTAAGCGTTTAAAAAATAATATTTAAAGAATTTTGAATTTTTGAAAATCTAACGAAAAAAAGAATACCACCTGATGAATATATACAGCGTGTCTATTAAAAAAAACATATGTTTGGTCTATATATCATAAATTATTAATTTTAGGAAAATACCGAGTCCACCACTGGTTTTTACGTACAAAGATCTACTGTAATCAGTTTTTATCTTTTCGATAAATTATACTACATCTGAGATGCGAGAAGCATCCTAAATAAGAAATTTTCATGAAATCGTTTTGCATTTGAAAAACAAAGAATATTAGGAAAAATCTATTTGCGGCGTCTTAAGTTTTACAAAAAAGTAAAAAAGTGTCGCAAAAACTGCATCTTTCTATTTTTAAGAATAAGCCGGAAATCCCGAAAATACAACGAAATTTGGCCACCTTATACATTGAGACAATAATTGTAAGTTTTATCAACTTGTAATTTTAAGCTTACTTTATAGTAGGATTTTACTAATTGTAAGAGTACCTTTCTTATATAGAATTGATTGACTTTTAATATTCTAAGCCTCTTCGGCAAAAAGCCTAATCTTAAAAATTTATAAACAAAAATATGCAATTGACGCACATATAAATACAGTCATTTATAAAGTACTAGATTCTGATTAAGCGAATTAAATTTAACACATTTAAATACAGGAAAGGAAGGGAATTTGGAATATATATTTTAAACTAATTTATTTAAAAAGTAAATAAAAGGATTACAGAATGAAAAGTTGTACCAAGTGACTGATCTACTCGTACACTTATCGTTAGTTAAAAACAAAAGAACGTTTTTATATTGTTTATATGTAAGAATTCCAAATTCCAACTGTATTCTAAATTCCTTTTCTTTCCTTTACATAGGAATGACCGTTTGGTAATCAAAATTCCGAGAAGGATTATTGTAATTTTATAATTTAAGAAAGAAAATTAAAGAAGTTGCATTTCTAGAAATGCCAGATTTCCATAAAATAATTAAATAATCAAATTGTTTCGATGATAGGCAAAAGTCCCAAATGCTACTACATATGTTAATTTTTATCTGTTCGACTAGTTTCCGTAGAGTTCATTTCATTTGGTCAACCCTGTATAACTGGTAGCTCCATCTATTATGATTAATGGATTCTAACGGGAAAGACGTCACATGGAGAGAGCAATAGCCGGCTTTGACATACAATTTAATTTGGAAACTTGAAAAGTACTACCGGTGTTTAAATTCAGTAATATTGAATCTGACCAGACATTGCATATTTATTTTATTGTTTTTTTATGTTTCTATAAACAAATTACTAAATCAAAGAAAGATTTCAATTGTTTTTTTAATGTTTTCAATTGTCAAATTACTAATTGAAGTGACCCTTGTATGTTCAAATGTTCTCCACGCTTGTCTCTTGTTGATGACGTGATCGAATCAGCTGTTTCCATTTAAACGGTTTCTCTTCGTGTGTTGATAGTGGCTTTTTGTCAAAGAAAAAAGTAAGAATTTCGATTATTTCAAGCAGTTTTACGCTTTAATGAAAATGTTATTGAATTATTAAAAAAATGTTGTTGCAATCATGACATTGGTTTTTCCTCGTGCCTGTGTAGGTTAGTAGCAATGTTGCCGCACTTTTTATTCAAATTTACTTTTAGATTTTTTTTTCATTTAGAAAATGTCCTATTAGTTTATCACAATTTATGTTTTTTGTTGATTTTTGGATTTTAACACATTACTTTTGTAGGTATCAAACAATCAGTATTCTATCGGAAAATTTCCTTTTTATATGCAACCAGTTATACATTGAAATTGCCTAAAGGTGTTAATCCCAAATTTTCCGACCCGCCAAACAGATTTTATACTTTCAGTGATTGTAAGTATTTAAAAAAAAATCTTAAATTGCTATTGTTTAATGTGAAAATCTTTAATGTATACGCTCAATCAATTGATAGACGAAGGTGTTAAGCCCCTAATCCTTGTAATTAACAACAAATCTCGTCTGTTTCCAATAAATATGATAATAAAAGAATCTACAAGAGAATTAACAGATAATAAACCTCGGCCATAAAAATGAAAAATTATCTTTATTTCGGTTCAGTAACGTTCTACCTGTAGATCTAACGAAATGAAGGCGGGTTCCTTTCTTAACTTTATTCTGTCCAATAAACTGTTATTATTCTTTGTGGTGGCCACTGCGGCCTTTTGCGTTGCTACCATAGTTCTCGGTGTACAAAATTCGAATTTACGTAAAGAAAACGAAAACTATCAGACCACCACAGGTGCTTTCCGTCGTGTAAAACTCTTCCTTTGAAATTTACACAAAATTTTTATTCTAGCGAGCCCATCCTCAGATATGTCGAAATACAAACTACCAACCATAGTAAGACCATCCCTGTACCAATTATATTTATATCCAGATTTAAGCACTGGTAAGCTCAGTTAACAATTTTTACCTACAACAATTAATAACATAGTTTTTTTTGCAAAGGACTTTTTAGTGGTACCGTTAACGTGTCACTGGAAATTTCTGAGTCAACTCAGAATATTATACTCAACTCTAATGGTTTAACAATCAGTTCTGTCTCAGTGGACTCCGAATCTGTTGATTACAGTCTTGAGCCGGAATATGAAAGAATTAGTATAACTAAAAAAGATGGAGGCTATTTTAACACATCCACGCAAAATTTGGTGATTGAGTTTAATGGGGATATGACCAATAGGATAGTTGGATTATACACAAGTTCATACACTGGTACCGATGGAAATGTTACGTAAGTGATTTGTAATTGTAGTTTTGCGCCCGAACGCGTTAATTAAACATTTTTTTCCATTAATTTATGGATTAGTTACTATTGGTGTTTTTCTGCTCGTTTGCCGTAGGCTTTTATGCAGAAATTCTTACTTTTACTTTCCATGAATATTCGAAGAATTAAATTTAAATGCCAAATATTTGCTTTCCCGTGTGTTATATAATCAGACAACCGGTAAATCTCACGTTTTTATCCATGGTTAGACCATACAGTGTTGTCAATTTGTTATTTATTACTTAAGAAATTAAATTGGATTTAATTATGGTCGCAATTGTCTGTTATTTTGTCACAGTTTCAGAGTTCGATTGTAGTTGCGTTTCCTTGAATACCATTTCCGGATTAACAAAATGACAATTTCATACTATTAACACAATCTGACAATGATGTATACTAATTTAATGATTTATTTTACTTGACTCATAATAGAGTACTGCTTGACCTAAATTGACCAATGTTTCACTAATTTTTATTAAATTATTTAACATATTTATGGGAAAATTATTATTAATTGGATATTTTTCATGAAGAAATATTTGAGGAAATAATGCAATAACATAAATGCATAATAACTGCTAAGAGTTATTCATAAACATTGTCATGCTGAGTGCTTTAAGACATAAGTACCACACCTAGTACTTTCTTCAAAACGTTGTCTTCTTATATATTACTTTATTTTTTCATCTAATGTTTTTTTGATTCAGAGTATTTCAATGATTTTAAGACATTTTAAATACTTCATTAAGACGTTACATGTAACAACTATTTTTTTCTAACATATTGGGATAAATGTTTTAAAGTCGTGATTTTTAGTTAAATTTTGAAATTTCTTTCTAAAGAGTAAAAAATAATAACGGCAATCTATAGTAAAGATGATTGTAAGACAATTTTAAAGAACTACATGCAATTTTGTTGCTTTTTTTTATATTATTAGCCATTTGTTAACATTTTTCGGATATTTTTGGATGTTTTATTTTAAAACATCTTTAACATGTCATATAAACGTCAAACTTTCTTCGACGTTAGGTCATAATTAGAACTTTCAGTACATTTTCAAAACACCAAATGCTTTCTTCTGTGCAAAATTATTGTGACTTTTCTAAGCTGAGGCCTATCAAGACAAATATATATATATAAAATATATATTTAAATATTGAAATATGACCAGTTTAATTTTTCATTTTGTTTAATTAACATCACTCATTTTAATTTCTGCCACTTGACAAGCGGAAATAATTTCACAACAAATTGGCAACACAAACACGAATTAAAATCGTGCAGGTACCGGTTAACATTCACGATCATAAATCTGTACTGGCGCGTAAAGAACTCGATCGAAAAGTTACGGTACCGCTGTTGAATACCCTACCTGTTCGATTACGAAACGCTCTCGAATATTGCTGATTTTGCACTCAGTTACCTTTCGGTAAAATGCAGGAATATTGATTGTTCGCGACCATGTTGTGCTGCAGTAGAAACAACGACAAAAATCCCATTGTAAGGAACCACACAAAAAAGTCCCGAAAATGTTTTACGTGTTTAGTGACTTGTTGTGTCTTTTGGTTCTTGTTGTGTGTTATTCTAGTGACTGTATTAGTGTTTGTTGGACGTCATATGCTTTATAATACCATGCCACCTGGGTATATCAGTTTGATCACTAAACCTGGTGCCACGAATTACACATACTCAAAAAATAGTGATTATTTGAGATTGAGTAGAGACGTACGTCCAATGCTTTACAAAGTCAGGTTACATCCACATTTGAAAGATGATTTCTTTGATGGTTTCGTGAATATTTCTTTGGAAGTAAGCAATCCAAAAAGTCAGCTGGTCGTGCACAGCAAAGGTCATACAGTGTTCTTCGTCGAGTTACGAAACTCCGTGAGGAACTTCAAATTATTGAGTGTAACTGAGAATTTGAAATATGAAGTTTTGGTGATTACTCCCAGAGAGAAAATTTTCGCCGGCAATTATTCATTGTCGATCAAATTTCGTGGGAAATTAGAGAAAAACTTCGTCGGTTTCTACAAATCTACGTACAATAGAGGAAATGTCACGCGGTAAGTGGTATTCAAGACGGGCCTTATTAGTCATGCGGATGATGTAAAGTTATAGACTTTCTATTCGGGTTCAAAATCGATTGTTCTTCATTTTAGATTAAGATTCGAACCGTAAACCATTTGAAACTGATTTAAAACGCTTTGAGTTAATTTTAATTGGAAAACAATGGTAACTTCAACTTTATTAGAAAATCTTTAGAGATTGCGTTTTCAATGAATCGATAATTTGAATTTCTGTACGACCATTGGCTTAACGTTTTAGTTTATCGTGTCCATAAAACACACTTATGATAAGCAATAAATACCAATTTTATTCAAGGTTTTATAAAATAAAATAATTTCGCATTAAAGGCTAATTGCAGTCACGTATCTGCACTGTTCAACTAATTAACCCTAATCTCCTTTCCCGGTCTAATTCGTATCATTCTTTTTTCTACAGGACCATTGCCACTTCAAAATTCGAACCGACTTATGCCAGACAAGCGTATCCATGTTTCGATGAGCCTAACATGAAAGCCAAATATATCGTTCAATTAGTGAAACCAAAAGCCGATAATTACATTGCCCTGTCCAATTATCCTGTTTCTGTAAGTTTTACTACTTTTTTTTGATTCTATTAAAGTCCGCGAACCATGTCCTTCACATGATAAGTACTTCTAATGACTTAGAGTTCAAATTCGGTGGGAACGATGTAGTTTGTAGGCGTCATGTTCTTGTCAACTACAGATTATTATACAGGGTGTCTCGAAAATGAAGTCAAAAATAGTACCATAAGATTATTTGCGTCAAAATTTGACGAATTAGGTAAAAAATTATTTAAAAAAGTGTCTCGTTTAGGCGCTATTGATGGTCAAAGTTCTTTAAGAAAACACGATATTCGTTATATTTGGGGAATGCTTCAATGGATTTCTATTTTTGACATTTATTTTCGGGACACCCTGTATTTTGGATATAAATATCTGAGAACAGGATACGTGCTTCATATAAAACCATGAGAAATCTGCTTCTCTTGGAATGCGATTCACAGTGCAATATAGAGGCCGTTAACCTAAGTGCTCTATCGCATTCCATCAATCCTATTAAATTTTAATAAATGAGAAGGTAAAGCGTTTATTCTTTCAGGGAATTGACACACTGGATGATGATAATGAAGTCGTCACCTTCCAAGAATCTGTGTCCATGTCCACATACTTAAGCTGCTTTATAGTATCCGATTTTACTTACACGAACACTACGTTTAATAATAGTGGCAATCAGACAGAGCTGAGAGTCTATGCAAGTCCAGGCAATTTAGATAAGACAACGTACGCAGGAGAAGTTGCTAAGAAAGTCATTGAGTATTATGTAGAATATTTTGGAATTCCTTATCCTTTGCCTAAGTTAGGTATGCTTCTGAAGATAAAATTTTAGTACTTTAATAGTTATTCGGAACGTTTTCAGATATGGTAGCCATTCCAGATTTCGTTTCTGGAGCTATGGAACATTGGGGTTTAGTAACTTATCGAGAAACAGCTCTTCTATACACGAATACAACGCATTCTACTGCCAACAAACAAAGAGTAGCAACAGTGATTGCACATGAACTTGCCCATAGTTGGTTTGGAAATTTAGGTATTGTACTCTCCCGATGGACCTGTTACAAAAAAAGCAAAAATGGTACAATGGGTTGGCGTTTTGCTTTTTTTGTAGCAGTTATTTTTTGGAATTAGTGGGGCATGGACCATACCGGTTATATCTAGAAGAGGAAAACAAAACAAGAGATTGATTTACCGTGACGATTTCTTGTCGGAATGATTTGGTGAAGGAAAAAACTGCTCTTTATCGTGGATCAGGATGATGTGTATGAGTCCAAGTGTAATTTGACACTGGAAGCCTAGCATTAGATTTCTGATTAGAAAGGCTGAAAATTTGTGATGAATTAAGATTATTTGTCTGATTATATATAAGGTGACACCAGATGGGGTTACCCATAATACAAATGGACCGAATTTTGCATTTTTTAAAAAAAAGTCATTTTACATAACAATTTTTGCTTCTTCTAAAAGGATATTTTACGATGAGAAAAAATGATTTTCTTTTATATACAACGTAAACTTCTGTGTAAATTTGATCAAATGTGCGTTAAAGTTGGTGCATTGTTTTTTTTTAATTTGGGATTTTGGCTATTCAAATAAATTTCAGCAACTTTTTCGGATGTCATTTTACCTACAATTGAAAATTAGATAGAGATTACTCTTAGGTAAAATACATGTTTTAATCCATTGTGAGCAATTTACATATCCATACCAACCGTGAAGAAGTTGATAAGTCAAGTTATCATGAGAATGGGTTTTTTCGACCATAAGGTAGTTTAGGGTCATTCGCGTTTATGACAAAAATTCGGCAACTCGATTCAACCAATAAATCCATGGAAATGGAGATCTGCTTTTGTGAACAAGTTAAAAATGTGTATTCAGTTAATGATAATTAGAGATGTCACATGTCATAAAAATCGCTGTCCTGAAAAATGGAATTTCATGAGTTATCAACTTCTTCACGGTTGGTACTGACATATAAAAAAATCTTTTTTTCTCATTGTGAAGAATCTTTCCAGAAAAACAAAATTATTATGTAGAATGATTTTCTCCCGAAAATGGTGGTATAGGTAACCCCATCTGAGGACACCCTGTATAATGGGCTGGGATATAATTTTCATTATCCCAATCCATTTAAAAACTCAAATTTTGTCTGAGGAACTTACAATTTGATAAAGGCAGGCATTAGTGTCGTTTATTTATTTTCAAAAGCTCAAAGATATTCGAATGAGAATCTGTAGTCCAATATTCTATCATATTTTGGAGCAGTATTATTTCCATTCAAACTTCATTCATATTCTTCTTTGCAATTTCTTTATTTCCTCTGTTCAGGTATAATTATCTCAGTGCCATTCAATTGCCGTAACAGCCCTTGACTATCCATATGAAATGCGTTGAATTTAATACTCGTACTACACTGTGCTCAAAAATTGTGTGTGCACAGCTTAAAAATTCATTAAACTTTGACAATCAATATCTTCTCAACCACTGGCCAGATTCGAATGATTTTTTTTCAATTGTAGCCCTGTTATGAGTGAATTTACTGTAGCGAGGAAATGCCAAAAAAAATAAAATCAACATATTGTACAGGGCGTATAAATAGTGGCATGTTTTTCATCACAGTTTAATGTTATCTGGACAACCGCATATAGCTGAGACATATGAAAATTATACAGTGGATTACATTATTACATTATTAGATAGGTTATCATGTGTCCAGTGAATACAAACAATGATAATTTTGCGCTAATTTTATCCTCTAGCTTCATAAACTGCATCTAGAAAAATGCAAGATGTATTGAAAAGTTGAATCTCTAGAAGGGTTCAAGATAGACAGGCGATTAAAAAAACAAAATACTCATTAGACTTCAGGCTACATGACTGCGTGGTTTTTGAATGCTTGAGCCACCTGGTATTGCCCACAGAAGACGTTCAACTTTGATGAAAACATGACACTATTTACACGCCCTGTATAATGTGAAGATTTTATTTTTTTTGGTATTTCCTCGCTACAGTAAATTCACTCATAACAGGGCTACAATTAAAAAAAATCATTCGAATCCGATCAGTGGTTGAGAAGATATTCGTTGTCAAAGTTTAATGAATTTTTAAATTGTGCGACAATTTTGGAGCGCAGTGTAGTTGTTAGTTTATCATATCTCTTTAATCTTGAACATGATTTGCCTCTTTTTAGTTACCATGGACTGGTGGAATGATTTGTGGCTAAACGAAGGATTCGCTTCCTACATCGAATATAAGGGCACTGATGCAGCTGAACCAACTTTCCAAATGATGACGCAATTCCAAACTTCGGAATTACATTCGGTTTTGTCAACGGATGCTACACTATCGTCCCATCCTATCGTTGTAACAGTCACTACTCCCGATGAGATTACAGCAATTTTCGATGCGATTTCTTACAACAAAGTGAGTAATATCGATTTTTCCTTGGTATTTCTTAAAAAAACAAAAACATTTTTTTAGGGAGCATCAATTTTGCGTATGTTGGAGAACACTGTAGGCGAAGACAACTTCAAAACAGGAGTGACAAGCTATTTGAACAAATACAGATTTGGAAATGCCGTTACCAAGGACTTTTTAGATGAAATTGAAGCGGCTGTAAATAACCTTCGTTATTGTTCTCTTGAGATTTTGATAGTTTAATTATAGGTTCCTTCGGCATCTTATAACGTTTCTGAATTAATGGATACTTTCACCATTCAAATGGGTTATCCGGTGGTGACCGCTGTCTACGATTCGAGCTCACAAAATTATACTTTGACCCAGAAACGATTTTTGAAGGATCCAAATGCCACTTATGATTCAGATACTACTTATGGGTAAGTTTTGGATTCCAATTTCAGTTATTATTATTAATAATCCAATTTCAGTTACAAATGGACTATTCCCATAACGTATACTACTGATCAAGGAGTATCTAGTGAGCCAATCATATTTTCTCATAATGTAGACAGCAGTAAGTGGCATACACTCAATCTTATCTTATCAAGAAAGTGAACTAAATAATTTCTAGTAACCATTCAAAAACCTTCAAATGCCAATTGGTTAAAATTCAATTCTGAACAAGTGGGTTATTACAGGGTTAATTATGAAGAGTCAGAATGGTTAAATTTAATTAACATTTTCAATGAATTCTCAACTGCGGATAGAACTCATCTTCTTGAAGAAACCTTTAGTATAGCTGAAGCGGGTCTGTTGTCTTATGGGTAAGTAATATTGAAATCTGTTGTCAGCCCAAAGACCAGCAATTTTATTTTGCAGCATACCTTTGGACTTGTCCAAGAAATTGGCGAATGAAACTGAATATGCTCCATGGAGTGTAGCTTCATCAAAATTGCAGAGTTTAGCTCTATATTTAGATTCTTCAGAACAAAATGACAATTTCAAGGTTCTTTTTCCACATAATTCTAGTTTAATTTAATTTAATTTGAATTCTTGTTATTCAGACTTATGTGAAAAATATAGTTACGAATGCATATTCAAACTTTACATGGAATGAAAGTTCAGATGATAGTCACTTGAGGAGGTAAGAAATTTCATCATTATAGAAGTGTTATTTTTTTAAATGTCTCCGTAGATTGACGCGAGTGGTTGTTTTAACATTAGCTTGTGTTGTGGATCATGAAGATTGTATTAATCAGGCTCAAGAAAAATTCAATAACTGGATTGTTAACACCGAAGAAGCCTTATCACAAGATTTAAGAAGTATTGCGTATAAATATGGTAAATGTACAATGCTGACTGAATTATGTACAATTTTTAATGTATTATGTGTTTGTCAAAGGAATGGTAAATGCAAATGAAAGTACGTGGTATAAATTATTGGAAGTCTATGAGGCTGAAACCGATGCCAATGAAAAATTGAAGTTGATTAATGGATTAGCCAATGTTAACAATGAGGATTTACTTCTGAGGCATGGATTTGTTTATTAGGAAGAACAAGGCTTTTAAAATGTTTTTCTTTTCAGATTAATTGATCTGGCTAAAAATGAGTCAGTTGTTAGAGGACAAGACTACTTTACCGTTTTAGGTTATATTTCTGGAAATAAAGCTGGAACTGACTTAATTTGGGATTTTGTTAGGTAAACAAATATTCAATAGATTATTATTTCAGTCTGAACAAACTTATTGTCCTTTCAGGGAAAATTGGGAATATCTAGTTGATCGCTTTACTTTAAATGACCGATATTTAGGCTCTATGATTACCACAATTACAGCACGATTTACTACGCAAGATAAACTTGATGAGGTAAGAACTTAAATAAAAGGACTTGATAAGGAATTCACACACAAAATTTAGTTGAAGGCGTGTCTCTAAACCTATTGAGTTGCAAACCACCTTTTCACAGTCTTATTGTTAATTACATCCTTGTTAGAAGAAAATTTTCAATCTTTTGTTAAATTCTTATTTAGTTTAAGAAAGAGATAAGAATCCGAAGGAGTTAAATCTGATGAATAAGGGAGGTGTTCCATCAATCGAAGCCCAAAGAATGAAAGAATGAAAAATTTAGTTATGGCAATCGTTTCGCCTTCGGTACTGGTCTTGCAACAAAAGATTTTTTGTAGGCCATTATGCATGTTTTATCTATTTTTTTTTATTGCGCAGCTCTCTTAATAATTTCGAGGAAAAGTTCGTTCACATCCACTTCGCATACTTGTCCTAACAAAATTAACGAACAGCACCAAAAGTTGAAATGCATTGAAGCAGATGTTGACATTCACATTCAATTAAAACATAACACATATAACGTAACAGACGTGATAATTTAGTCAAGTTCAACTTAAGAAAGTATGTCTCGTATGTTTTCTATATGCAGCCAAAAGCAACACAAACCAGCCACTAAAAATCATTTGACTCATCGTGATTTTTTGGCAAATAAATATTGCATTTTCGCTATAAAATGAACAACAGTAGGCTAATAGATCTTATTCACAGCCACCCACATTTATACGATCGGAAATGATCCGATTTCAAAGACACAAAAAAAGAAAATTCCTGGAAAGAAATTGATTAAATTAATTAAGTCATATTTATATTTAGATATGAACTAAAATGATTATGTTATGTTCCATTATGTTATAGTTTTCTATTAAGATACGTATGCAAAGTAGATCTAAATAAGTTGTAGTACTCTCCTGTTATATTTTCCTTTTCCCAGTATTGGGTAACAATGACATGACTGTCTCAAAAACACTTTATCAGTAAATATTTAAATGCGAAATTTCTCTGGATGTAGGGACTCGAAAGGTTTCCATTCCATTGAGTTGGATTTCTGAATTTTAAAAACTTACGGATGATTTATCTGCATTAATAATTCGCTTGAATAAATTTCAATAACTTTCAACTTTACCATAGATGGACGCAGTATTTTCCCTTATGCTTGCTTGCAGTATCTGGGAACCGTAGAAGTCATAGAGAAATTAAAATGAGCCATGTGATAGACAGATTCATTTTAGATATCCATGGTATCAGCTGTATGATATACTTCAATTCGACGATCTGATAATATCAAATTATGAGTTGAATCGACATTTTCAGGAATTGACCCTGAAGTGATCTTTCACTGATTTAAACGGATAAAAAAGTGAAAATACTTAGGCTGTAGAAAATCCTGACCTGAATCTAAGTAACCTTTGGTTTTCATAGATATTAAAGACGACATATACGAGCCCTACTCTAAAAATTTCTGCACATAAAAAAATATAATGGATACATTTTATCTATTTATCTTTTTAACTTATCAGTTTGTAGATTTTTTTTAATTATTGATTTTTAGAACTTTCTGTTGTGTATTCTGACCCAGTTAATTTCTTTTTCTTCGTTACTCACAAGATTACTTAACGGTATTTCTTTAATAGTTTCTCTTTCTTCCGATAGTTTGTTTTTTGAGTTCTTTTACGTTCCCTTTCAAAATGACACAATTTTGAAATTTGACGATTCTAAATTTCCCAATAGCACATCGGTTTCGTTTCTTTACTAAAACCATTCGTCCCAATATCTCGTCAATACTAACTGTGAATTTTATCTTTCGTTGAGGAAATATACTCTATGCATCCTTATTTCTTCCCAAATTTAAGGAATAATTTTCTCTTTATAAAAAAATTAATTTTTAATATTAATTTTAAAAGATCAGCCATCGAATTTCCATTTTTTGCCCGTTAAATAAAATGGACAGATGTTTTTTTTAAATCATATTCAGCTTTATTTTTTTATTCGTGATTAGTTTCATGCAAGTACTAACGTGGCCTTCAAATAACTAAAAAAATATAATAAAAATAATAATTACGAACTACAATGTGTCCACGAATGGAGGTAACTATACTTGTAAATTTTCTTATTATGCATTTTGGAAAAAAAGTCATTCTTTATAAAT